>JABFOX010001654.1:0-12584 GCA_022817665.1 Axea sp. ZL-2020
AATTTGCAGGTTTCCATAACTTTTTTAAGTTTTTTTGTTTTTGTTATTTGTATTTAAAATGATAATTTTGTTGCTGATTATTTGTTCTTGATGTTTAGTATGACGCAAAGAACGAAAATTACAAAAAAATTAAATAATAATCACAACAACAAAAAATAAATTTATATTTCAACGCATTTTCAAATCTTTTCAAATTGTTTAAAAACTATTTCACAGATATGTTTTTAAAGCAGATCAAAAAGCTTATAATATAAAATACAATTTATTAAGATTAATCAAGCAATTTCCCTTTCTTACAAAATAAGCAAGCATCGATGATATATGTAAAATTAAAAAAATTATTATGTTCGTTATATTATGCTACGTTGATTTATTATTACAAGATTTCCTGTAACCCTGATAGGGCATTTAAGTACATGCATAAGTAAATTTAGGAAAGTGTTTAAATACTTCAGTTAAATAAATTAATTAATCGGATAAGTAATACATGTGGTTTGGTCAACCAAAAAATAACGAAAGTATGAGTTTCTACAACGTAATTTTTTTCTCTGTGAAATGTAAGACTAAAAAGAATATAAACAAATAAACAACACTAACTTGTTTATAAATCATGCGCAATAGTTAATAAAGAAACTTTTTTTAATATATAAACATAAAACAAAAAATTATAAGCTGTATTCTTTATTTCATATTTTAATACCGTTGGTTTTTATGTTATAAAAGTCAGGTCGATTTTACTAAACCATCTGCCTTTACAATGCTAGTGAAATCATTCGACAAAAATTACACACTTTTATTATATTAATAATAAAGTGTAAACCTGATCAATTATAGATAGCTGGATGGACGGACTACTGAACTTCTAGAGCAAATCATTGCAAATGTCCACGTGTCGTGAGCGTCAAAATAAAAAGCAATGCTCTCAATAAATTACAAGAACGAAATATTCGATATAACGCTTAATTATTAAAACTGCTGTGTTAGATCCAGTGTAAAAATGCAAGGGTAAAACTAGACCACTAGAAACAATGAGCGCAAATTTTTTGCTCGAGCAGCTGACATCAAAGGGGGATATTATTTCACAATATTCGTGCGCATCCGGGGTGCGGTCCAGTTCGTATTGTTTCAGAATCTGTAAATAGTCGCCCAAAGCTGCTGGCGGATGCGACCAAAGGGTTGGACGATATTGTGAAGGGTTAAGAACTAAGAACTCAGCCTGGACAATTGCAATGGACACCTGGATGACGCTCTCATAGTAAACGCGAAAAGAAAAAAACAAGGAAAAGAAAAATACGAATACGTCAGACCAATGACCAGTTCAAAACATCTGCCCGTTATTCAATCACTCCTTTTGATTGTGCTTGCGATCCAGCAGATTTTTAGATTACCATTGTAGCAACACTTCGCGCGAAAATAAGCGTAAAAGCGTTTCGGTACGATTACAATACGGATTACTAGCCCGACTGTGAGAAGCGGTACGCGTAAACGAAAGATTAAGCGAAACTGTTAAAGGACACTGAACCACGAATATTTGTGCTGGACAAAAATATCGTTTAACGAAATATGAATAAATAAATGTAAAATAACACAACTTTTTTTCCGGCCGCGCAGACACGAGTGACGACAATGAACAATAAGCATAAAAATTATGATAAAGGGGGAAAAAAAGGATTAAAAATAAGTCGCAACGAAACAGTAACCCTACGAAACAATGAAAAAGCAGAAATAATGGCTGAAGCAGTCAGGGGGAAAAAACGTTGATTGTCATTTGATTCGCGTAGTCATCGTACAATGACACACATCGGCGAGGACAGCAAGTATATTAATAACGTATGCGAGCAACAAGTCAGCGAGCGTGCAGCTGCGACAACGCGTTTTGTTCTACGCGCAGGTCTCTGTAGCAAGTTCTTGAGTCTCACGCAGTCAGGTAGGCAAAGGTACATTTAGCGCTCTTCCTTTTCCTGACTGCGTCGAAGGACCCCACATTTCCTCGCAAAAACCCTTCGCATTGTTTTACGTAGCGCGACCAGTTTTTGTTTCACTCGGCTTATTATGTGTAACAGTTCAACGCGCTACCGGAACAATTGTTCAACTGCTTGATTGAGGGACAACTTGGCGCGCCGTTTATCGCAATAAAGAGAGAGAGAGAGAGAGAGGGTGATAAGACGACAAGTGACGCAGCAAAGGACGGGCATGGATAAGCAGAACGAAAGGGTTGAGTCGGAGAATCCGGTCAAACGGTTGAACGCGAGGAAAAAAACGAAACAATGGATAGGGGTTAAAGTTGTTACAATTGAGAAACGGAAGTAACGAAACACGACCGATTTATTTTTACAGTCACACCTAGAGCGAGTCATTGTTTTCGTTCTTTTAACGAGGATTAATGCCCTTGCTGTACCGTCATGATTATGAATTCATATTTTCATAAGAGAGCTCAATCTACGGGGCATTCGGAGTCTTCGTAAGAACGTTAAAACAAGTCAAACTCGTATATCAGGTGTGTCTCAAGAGTTACATTTCCCGCGATTTAAATCAAACGTTTTAATGCAGTAATATAAGCATGTCTTCTGCACACTCCTTACGCTGCGTAATTACAAATTTAATAGTGCGTGTATACATTGTTCTCCCCGGAATGAAAATATTCTACGTTGTTTTCTGTGTAAATTGAAATAAAAAGAAAGCAATTACATTTCTTTACCGTGGAAAACATTTTACATTTATTAGTTATTATATGAAATTGAAAAGTGAAATCAGGTTAAAATGTGGTGTTACTTAAATATTCACACAACCTTATTTAGGCATCAATTTCTCTCGTACAATGAACGGTAACGTTGGTAAACGAAAACAAATGCAATTAAATAAATAAGGCATTGTCAAGAGTTGATCAGGCTGTTTGTTGGTAAAGTAAGAAATTTATTTTGAATAAAACTTGATCTCATGGCCTGCAATGTTTTACATTTTATTCACTGAACCACGAAAACTTGTTTGTCTCTTTATTACAAGTTATGTTTATAAATTATCCTATTTTCTTGTATACTTGAAGAATTGAATTTTTGTTACATTAGTACTAGGAACTTTGCTCTTTCAAGACATAATAAAGATTTTGTATAAAATTATTAAAATTTATGTTATAGCTAAATGTTAATAATGGTAACACCATTCACATGCTACGACGTTTAAAAATTTACAACATTTAATACAACTGCACATTGCTAGATTTTTATAAATTCTCAAATTTAATATTCTCTTCGTCCATTGTATATTTATGATATTATATTAATAATATATTCAAATTTATTACTTTTGCATTTATTATTTTGGTATTGTTAATTACACTGCAAGTCTTCGATTTTGTTTGTAATTTTCTATTACAATCGTGCTTATAAGTCTGTTAATCATACATAAGTAAATTATTGTACATATTTCATTGAAATGAAAAATTTCACAACATTACATTTTCCATTATAAGTATTCATAAAAACAATATGTATGAAAACCAGTGCAGAAAGTATGCGCTGGTACAATATAAGCATGACAAGATTACTTGAAAAAGTTTATTTAAAATTTATATATAAATATTTAATTTTGAAAATGTTACGATTAAATAGATCGCTGGTAATTTCAGTTGTAAATTGTGACTAAGTTTTAAATTAATTGTAATGTACTTGGAATTGAATAACGTTTTAAAATGCGACTTTTGGACATTTGTCACTGAACGCGACATAAAATTATTATTCTGATATTTTGATAAGTTACAATAATTTTTATTGCAACAAAACGTCACTTCGTTTGCTTTTTAAATAATTATTTACATTAGATAACTCAGTTTTATTCGTAATTGTTACTGCTGGCACAAACTACAACAAGCATGTAATGCAAACTTAACACATAGTTAATAACAATTCCTAATTCGATGTCGCAAAGTATGTACTACTACCAAGACAACATAAGCTCCAATAATTTATTGCGAAATGAAGAGAAAGTTTCCTGACGAATCGCTCAGCGCGAACAAATTGAAATGCTAAGAGCCAAGGAATTAGTTAGGAATTCGGTAAAATGCGACGCAAAATAGGACAGCGATTATGACAAGATTGGGCGGAGACGGGGGAGGCAGAAAGTGTGAGGGATGTGATTCGTAGACTTGACGAAACCCGAACGAAGAAGCAAACCGAGTTACCGAAGTAACGGAGGGTGGCAAAAAAGGATAAGATGAGATGGTGTAAAACGACGACAAGTGACAAAGGGCGCAGGAAGGTTAAAAAAGTTCCATCTTCGCGAGGAGCGAGAGCTTCGAGCCCTAAGAGAAATATAAGAAGGAAAAGCGGAAACCCAGAGGGACGGAGAGGGGAGCAAGAAACGTGAGGGCGACAGACCGCTGTGATGATGGAAAAAGGAGCGAGTAGTCAGTTTCGAGACGTAAAATATCCTTAATGAGCAAAGACTTTCAAGTATTGACTCAAAATGGCGGCCACCCTTTCAAGTTAGCTTGTTAAGCATTATTCCACTCTGCTCCGCCCTCAGCCTCCTTTCGATTTCACCCTAGCGGAGTATTCTATATCTTACTTTTTTATCCACCGACGCAAAGTCCATTCTTTCTCTCTGCTTAGCGTTCCTTCTGTGAGCTCTACAAGAAAGTAGTACCGCCGTCATCGTTGTTTCATGACCACCCTTCAGCGATGTATTGTTCCTCTTCTTATTTTATTCCTTTGCATCTGTGATTAGATTGTCATTAGTAATAAAAGTGCCAAAGTTTAACAGGAATAAAAACAAATTTAACTATAGAAATATATTCATGATTACTCTAGTGAATTATAGATTTGAAAATTCTACATCTCATATAACTACTGGAGTGTTATTTATATATATATATATAATGTTTGAATAATTAATAACTAATTTATTCATCATTACATTTATATAATATAGTGCTGGCATAATATTATTCAAGTTAATTATATCAATTTCAAAAACTGGTTTTTATACAATAATATTTTTTGTAAATCTACGTCTTATTGAGAAACATAACTTATATAAGTTCAAATATGACTCCCAACAACAAATATTTAATTTTTTTACATTCATAAAAGATGATAATTAAATTAATTTTTGACTGATGTATTCTTTTTTGACAATAACTATTAACAATTATATTTTGTGTTGGTTACTAATATACCTGTGCGGATACTGACATATAATAGCAAAAATCGAATTGCACTATTATGAATATTGTATTTATATACAGAGAAATATTTAAATTTTTAAGTACAATTAGATTTTTATTAATTTTATAACTATCATTTCTATTATTTTAACTGGAATTCCAGCTATTATAGTATTTCTTTTGACAGCAATTATGATCATTTTAATCTTAATCCACATTACAAGCATCGTTCTCGATACAATTATTATATCTTTTAAATGATATAATTTCAATTATATTTATGTATTTTAATTAATATATACATTCAATATATTAATTATATATTAACTTAATATTTATTATAATTATATATTTGCGAAAATTAGACATACGTTCTTGATAAATACACAAATTTCATTTGTATTATTCTACAAATGAAATTTCTTTATACTTTTCATTTCAACTATTATGGCTAAAAATGAAATTTAACAAATAATATTTAATCAATTACATTAATTATACAATATAAACATGTACTATTGAATACTTAGGATAAAAAACTGAATTTATAAAAAGAAACACATTAAAATATTATAGATTAAAAGGTACAAATTATAATCCACAATTATAAAGTACAAAAATATAATACAAATATGGTTAATGCTCATGGTCTATACCAATGCTACACACATACTGGATTAGATTTCCCACGCTGGATTCTTAAAACTATCTCGCTATGGTTATTTAAATCCAGTTACTTCAAGGAAGAAATCATGTCAAGACTATATCAAATTGTCATATTTGTACTCATGAATAATTAAATATTCGAATAAAATAACTCAAATAAGTATGTGCAGAGAAATTGTTGCATAACAAATTTTAAAAGAAATATTCTATTTTTGCACTTAAAATAATATTCTTGGAGTGTACTGATTTGTTATGAGAAAGTCTTTAAAAAAGTCTCAACAAGTCTGAACAAGTTTGGAGAAAGTCTGAAAAGTCTATTACTTCCACTTTCGATAGAATTTCAAACCTTTTCAAACTTCTAGAAAAGCAATTCATGTATCATAAAATAACATCTACTGAAATAATCTGTAAAAATCAGAATTCAAGATATATATAATGATACATTTAACAGCTGATTTAAAGATTATTAAATGTTGAAAATTGCGTATCGCTTAATTTTCACCATTCAAAATTTATATGTCCAAACACAACATTACATTTTCCATTATAAGTATTCATAAAAACAATATGTATGAAAAGTAATAAATCAAAAGAAATACAAAAAAAAATAAAAATTGAAAATTATTTTTGACGTATAGAAAAATTTCTTATAGAAAAAGAGATTCACATCTACACGTCATAAGTAACTAATAAAGCATAATAAAATATTTAAAATTCCAAATATTGCAAAAATAATATAAATAATAATAAGTCAAAAAATAAAAATAAACAGTATACAATTATTGTTAAATATTAATCACTTTCAAGATCATTACTATTATTTTATAAATTTGTGCAATAAAAAACAAAATTAAGAAATTTAATAAAATACAACAAATTTTTTATAAAATCTGTTAAATAAAATTCATTACGATTGCAGTTAAAATAATAACAATGTATAATACAGCATAAAATGGCATCTAAAATCGAAAGATCAGAACAGTAACACAAAGCATTTAAATAATAAAACATACTTTTATTTAAAAAGCATTGTAAACATAAAAACAAAAGAAAACGAATTTGGAAAAAATCCGAAAAAATTAGGTAATCAAAAATTAATATTTAAATTAAAATTGATCTTTGATTTTAAATGTATAAAACTATTAATCATTATAAACATAATCTTAATTAAATAATTATATTTTAATTAGTAACTTATGAATATGTTAATACAAATTTAATGTTTAAATTCGTGATAATAATTGAATAATCGACTTAATATTACAATGTTGTCTTTACAATTTTAAAATTATTTAAATTTCGTATTAAAATAAAATATTATTATAATTAAGTTCAAATTATAAATGATATTATTATTTTCTAATATAGTAAAACATTTTAATTAATTTTAAGAAATGAACATTTTTAATACATTTCATTTTGTTTGATACTAAATACTTAAAACATATTGAATATTATAGAAACAGCGAAGATATTAATAACTATAAATTCAATCAAAAAAAAACATTCTACATAATATCAACTGTATGAAAAATACACAAATATAAAATATAACAATGTTCATTTTATAAAATATAATAAATGGGTGTTTTTAATTTGAATATGCAGAAATAATTGTATACCAATTATATATTTGTAATAAAATGATATTTTTAATTTTCATTGGCGTTAATAAAAATATAAACTTTTGTGAAATGAAATAAAAATGCAATAAAATTTACATCAAAGAACCATGAATGTTTAATACATTTAAATACAATTTATTGATGTATAATCAAATAATGCATTATTATTTGTATAAAAATTGTGTTTGAAATATATACTTTAATTTTTCTCATTATTTTATTGTTCTTTGTTAATTAAATAATGCTTTTGTTGGGTTAAAGTCTTAAATAAATAAACTGATGAAATTTCTTGAGGGTAACTTTTTCTGGCAGTCAACTCGGGGCATGTCTTATTTATGGTACAGTCCACTGTCTAATAGATTAGGGGAGCATGCGATTGAATTTTACGGAATCTTTCATGGCAAATTTATAAACAGAATGCCAGTATCCTGTGTGTTTTAAATTTTACATTTTGTTGAAACAGTGATGTGGCGTGCTTTTTTATATCCATGAAATACAATTTTATTTAATAAAATAATTATAATTTTCTTTCAATTAAATTTAAAGAATATTATAAAAATTAAATTAATGTCAAGTTAATCTATTAATGTCGACACGCATTTCATCTTTCACACACATTTTTACATTCAAAACATTGAAATATACGTCACAAAGCATATTTCATCATAATTATGTCTACACTCTTTTGAAGAATGTTTATTTCTGAAATATCAAATTAAGGACTTTTTTATTCAATTTTGTTATTATTAATCAATAAGATAAGTATTTATTAATTACATAATCGATTAAATAAGTTTTTGTTGCCAATTCATTATTTATTTTTATTTATTAGTTTATTCCCCATTACACAATTAAACACAATTTAATATGATTTATATTATTTCTTATTGCATTGTATATAATTACATTAATTTAATTTTTATATGATTACATTAGTGATACATCTAACCGTAAATATAACTACAACTAACAAAACTAAATCGATTGTAATATACCTGTAATTAGTCTACTTTGTTTTTTCTTAACAACTTTTTATATAATATTTTTTAACAAATTTTGTTAAAAGAACTAAACACACTCGGGAATGTCAAATTATAATTGAATTTATGTCCCGCATTCTATGTATATATAGTTATATATTACATGAATTCGAAATATAAGTTCCATCTTTTATCCAATTTTTTAAATAATACCTGATGTTTTTAAACATACGTCAAATATACTTAATTTTATATTTTTTAAATAATTATGTTTTTGACCATTACGAACCACCAATGGGACTTGTTTAAAAGAACATTCGCATTAATACTTTTTTATATTATATACATTTATTTGATGACGACGTTTCGATGGTTGGTTAAAATTGTATTTATTATATTTCATAATGTGAATCAAAATTATAAAAGTGTCATACCTAGTTTGTTTACATGATTGTATATTATATACTTCTATAATGTTATATATATACCGCTTTATATATTCAGTTCGAACAATGCTATTACAAACTATAAAATGTTAACATATGCGAATGGTTTTTATTGACGAAATGCATTAAAATGGTATTTTTAAACATATTTGACATACTTCTGTGAAATTTAACCCATGACAAAAAATTCCATATAAGTTATTACATAAGAAATTTACAAAAAAAAAAAAATACAAATACAAATCAGTGAGTTAGAATGTTAATTTATATGAATATGGTGTTTAAGTTGTTACGTAAAATTTTAGTTTGTTTTGTAATATAATTTTTATTCTTTATACATAGACTTGAAAAGGATTATGCTAAATAATTAAAACATCGTCATCAAATAAATGTATATAATATAAAAACGTATTGATGTGAATATTTTTTAAAGAAGTCCCATAAGCGGTTCCTAATGGTCAAAAACATAATTATTTAAAAAATATAAAATTAAGTATATTTGACGTATGTTTAAAAACATCAGGTATGTTGCTATTCTTTTGTCAGCGTGATGCTAGTAATCCCTCAGCTATTTATGGGAAAAATTGATACTATCAGAATATAAAACAAAATTGTTGTAATCCATGACATGTCTTGGCATACGACTGTAAATAATTATGTTAATAACCAGAAATGGATTATTCGTATAATATCAAATGAATTATGAATGTCTAAGATAAATAACATATGACAGCAAAATCTCTTTTAACTTATTTTGAATGTTTCATTTAAATGTTATTTTAATATATCTAAACAGATACAAAAAATGACATAATCAATATTTAAAAACAGTTAGAAAATTGAATCTCCCACGTAAAAAAAGAACAACTGAAACATAATGGAGTTCAAATCAAGTTAACTTAAGATGTTACAAATGTAACACTTTTGGGGTTCAAATCAGATTCATGATTGAATCGTAAACAAGGCTACTCACTGCTTGAAATCACACATAACTATTTAAAGATTAAGATTTAGACAGATAGGTACATCATATTGTAATCAGTTTCTTCATCAAAAAACTTCATAATACTTAAAAAATGTTGACAATATTTCTGAAATATATTTTAAAAACGACAGGTTCTAAATGTTTCTTTAAAAATTATTTAAAAATTGTCAAGAATTTAAAAACTGTTCTATAGTTTCTTAGAATTAAAGAAAATGTATCTTTATAATGAATAATTGAATGGTTTTTGTTGTTATTTTTAAAAAAAACACAAATAAATTATAAAGTTTGAAAGAATAAAAAAAAATTGTTTAGAACATTTCAGAATTTTTTTACTAAAATTTTCAACTAATAATTTTGAGTCTTTTAAATTGTCATTAATTTTTATATACAACATATTATTAGAAATGAACATTAATAAATTTAAATAAACTAAATAACATAATAAATTAAAATTGCTCATTAAGTTCTATTATTTTTAGTTAAAAAATTTCAATTTTCTGATCATTAGAAACCAACAGATCTTAAGAACATTAGCAACAGATTAATCTCAGAAGCAAATCTTTCCTATGTTTTTCTTCTTTAAAAAATATTTTTTAAATAAAAACTTTTTTATAAAAAAAAAAAAAAAAAAAACCCAGGGTTGCTTAATGATCAGAGAATTTTTATTTTTAATCTTAATAACTTATGTCTCTTATATACAGTCAATTCCACAATAGCATGCGGTTCGTCACTTCGTAGATAAATAATAAATCGATTGTATTTCTTTTGTTCGTAGTCTTTCAACATCTAACTTTGATACTTTTGCACTACTTGTTTATTGTATACAGAAATGAGTTTGATAAAATAATATTGCGCATTCAGGCCACAAATTCGTGTTTAGAAATGCATGTATAGAAACTCAAGACGGAATTTTTGTCCACACATGCGAAAGGACCAAAAATGTTATTTACATTTGCTCTCATTGCACGCGAAAGTTGAAGGAATTTATTACAAAGTTGTGTAAGAAAAATCCGTTGTATTATCTGATGCATGTTAGGAAAAAATATTAAAGAAAAGACAATAAAAAAAAGAGCATGATAGAGAAAATAGCAGTAAGTTTGAATATTATTAGATACCAATTAATGAAATTTAAACCCAACCGAGGATGAAGATGAAATCACTTATCAGTGATAAACATGCCAAAAACGGCAAAAGAGGGCAAATGCAAATATCCGTAATTATTCCAACATCAACATTGCTGATTAATCGTAACTTTTAGGTCTGAATTTCTAATACATATATAGTCAATTCATAACAATCCAGTCATAAAGTGCATAAATAAACTTCCGGTCAATCATCACCACAATGGACTTCTCAGTGACCCTATAAAACAGAATACAAGACCTGCATAGAAATCTGGAGATTTTTAACCTAAACACTTGCTAAACATCATACCAAGTACACATTACAATGATCATTAATTGTACTCAAGGGTCACGAAAGATTTTTCAAAACTTTATTTTCTTTTTAGATTTATTAGCCCGTACGTTTTTTATAGAACAGTATTTTAATGATTGTGTCAATTATAAGTAAAAATTGTTGACAAATAATAAGAAAATTTTAGAAATTAAAATATTCAATTATTTATAATAATATTCGTGATAAACTTAATAGTTTTAAATTAAATATAATTTCCAGATTCTAGTAAATTAAGTTTGGATATTTAAAAATTGGAAATTTAAAAAAACAAAAAAATTTTTTGTAATTTTCAAAAACCGCAGTCGTTTTTAAATGAAGAACGACAAGGCTGTTTTTGACAATATAACTTTTATGCAAAAAACACGTACTCCGTGACTGCAGACTTGATACATTCTTTTAAGATAATTCTTCAAATCTGAAAGCACGGAGTGAGTGTTTCTTCTGGTTAATATTATTAAAATATTATATTAATTGTTATAAATATAATCACACGATTCTTTGTAAATGAAAAATAACCTGAAAGCACAATATTGTACATTGTGTAGTATTGTTTGTGTAACTTACCCAGTTTTCTACATAACTGAGGATAATTAACCAGGAGAAATTACTCAAATCATAATAAAAAGATTATGATAAAAGTTAAATGGTTTTCATTCAAATTATTTTTTCATTTAAGAATCGTATAATGACATTTATAATTATTAATTTAATAGTTTAACAGTATAACCAACAAAATACTGATTTGAAGACTCACGTTAAGGTGATGGTTTTCGATTAGTCACTGAGTTGAAGATATTTAGGGTACATGTAAATTTTGAGTTGAATTAAATAAATCAATACATAAAATTAATTCATTCGATTACTTGTGCATGGGAGAATGTTATGTAAAGAAACAAATTTTTTTAATGAATTCTTGATGTTAGAACATAATGCATTGATGGTTAAACATTAATTGCTTTAATTAACATTTTGCAATAACAATCTTAATTTTAATGTTTCAATATGAATTACTAACGGATGTAATTCCATATTCGATTAAATTCCTCCTTACTTCAAATTGGTCGCGTGAACTAACAATTGAAGGTTATGTATCACGTAAGTAGGGTGACCAACAAAAGTAGCCAAAATCATTATTTCAGCGGGCAATTTGAATTTATATTTTTACATTTTTGTTAAACTGTATCTCATACGTTTCATTTTTTAAAATAAATTTAAATGAAACTATAATTTTATATAAATCTTTTTTTGTAGAACACAGCCCGG
>JABFOX010001655.1:0-12581 GCA_022817665.1 Axea sp. ZL-2020
TTATGAAACATGATTAATATTGAGAATTGAGAATTTTTTTAATTATTGTTACAAGTAGTTAATTATGCATGTATATTGATTTTATTTACATTCATATTTTCTATTTTGTATTATAATTCAGTATGACCACATATTGGATGGAAGTATGAAATATCAATAAATATAAATATAAATGCTGCAAAAAAGTTTTCTCGTGTAGAAAGAAACAACAATATTACAAATAAATTTAATGTTACACACGTAAGATTAACTTCATTTTATCAATTATACATAAATGTTTAAAAAATTATTTACGTTTAAAAACTAGTAATAATAATTACATTATAATAAACACTTGATAGTTTTAATATATATTTAGATGTATAAATACATACTGAAATATATTTAATCAAACAATTGTTTGTTTAAAGATAATTACTTTAAAATTATTTTTTTAATTATTTTTTTCAAATATTTAATTTAGGTATACATAATTCCTAACATTATCCCAATGATGCAATACGGCATTTTCTTTAAATTTGACCCATCAGAGTTAATTACGCGCGTAGATTTAAGCGTAACGTACTTTCATAAAATGTACACTTACATAATTGAAAACTTCGCATTTCTGCAAATTTAGTCTACGAAAAACAAATATATCGAAATAATTAGTTATATATGTCATAATTAAAATAACGAGTTAAAAGAAAATGTTAGCCAATTTATTGATTTTAGAATACTCGTAAAAAATTACATTAAAATCCAAATAATTCTATTTATGTATAAAATTAGAATTCATCATCTTAAGTAAAAATCCATCATTTTATTGAATCATTTTAAATCATACATTGAGGTAAACTGAGTTGAAAAATTACTATCCTACTTGTAATTTGAGGACATAATATTTTATATGAAAATTTAAACAAAATGAATCGGAATTCAATGTGCATTTTATACACATATGCAATTGTCTCTTGTTTTTCTGTGTATAAAAATGTAATATATGTAACAGAATGTCAATCGATGTTTTAATATAATATTAGCATATTTATTAAAAAATATATATATTTATAACTGTTATTATTTCCTACGAAAAACATATTAAGCATTTGAATATCTGATATTTGAATTAATGATTTTATCATATACCGCTTGAAGTATTATATTCCATAACCAAAAGCATTATTCTCTGTTATTGTAGTGTTCCTTAAGTACCGAGTACATTGAAAAAATATGATATCAAAGTACGCACGTGTTACTATTTGTACTCATTACATATATTTTATATCATTTTAGTTGTAGTACAATTTATATTTACAATTACTAAATTACCCGGAGCTTTTGCAGTTGTATTTTATGAGCAATGGTATATTAATATATAAATATTAATATATAAACATACATAAACATATAATTTATAAACATTTATTTTTTAGGTATAAATTTACAATAAATGTCATACTACTGAAAGTATTTAATGTGTATTGTTTAATAAAAAATGTAGGTTTTACTTTAATTTTTAATAAATATATTTATGCAATAGTTATCATTAATCTAATTTGTTCTCTATATTTGATTCTTTGTATAAAATTATTAATGTAAATAATCCAGGGTTCAATTTTTCAATAATGAATTATTTTTCAAATTAAGTAATATTTAACTTCTGAAAAAACCATTAAATATACACAGCCTAACTTGTTTTCAATTGTTCATGTAAAATGATAAAGTCAATAAATCAGAAAAAACATGAAATTCAGTTCCTTTTAACTTTAAATTCACAGTGAAAAATGTACTTTTAACGAGAAAAAAAAACTCTTTAATTGTGAAGTTTTTTAGTTTTAAACAGATGTTTTTGTAATTGAAAAAAATGCTAGAACATTTTTCTCGTTGTTATTCTACAAAAGAGTATTGTTATGTTAAAATTGTAAACATATGACACAGCAAAAGTTTTTTCACGAATAAATATATAATTAAATAAAGGAATAAATTAAATAAATTTTGGAATTAAAACAAACTTAAATCTATTTTTAAAGAATATATAATAATAATATAAGAGGTTTTTTTTTTAATTTTTAATCGTACAATTTTCAGTAAAAATGTTATCTCAATATATGTAATGTTTCAATTTATAATACTCTCAAATTTGTATTGTTTAATATTAAAATTTAATTATCTTTGCACGACCAATTTTTAAATGTACAATTTCACTAATGCATATTAAAGATTTTATTTTTCATAATTTAAATAGTTATTATATTACACTTTTACTCTTCTGAACTTAATATAGAATGTGGTATTAGCAGATATGTATACCATACAAATCAAAATAGCATTTATTGGTTTAGAAAGTGTTGGCATTTCCATTTGTTTTATTATGATTGAAATAATTATCTTAATTTTTTTATAATGCATTACATAAGTAATTATTATTTCTGTAATAAATATCAACTCATAAGTAATAAGTAATTAATAAATAAAATAACTATTTATTAAAAATGCATGATAAATATTTAGGCAAAAAATTATTTATATTTATGAAATGTAAGAAATTTGACTCATTCGTTATTAATTTAATATTTATTCTTTGTGTTGCTTTATATTAATTATTTCTCATGCTTTACATTTTTACGAATATATCTAACATTATCTTTGACATACATTCCATTTATTCTGACATTCTAATACTGTAAGATTATTCTGACAGAGTTTTAATAATCAATGATTGATATTACGTCCTTAAACATAAAATACATAATTTATTTTTAATCAAAACGACGTCGAGTCAGCTCATTTGGATTCAACAGCCATTTATTGTTTAATTTCACAAACCCTAAAAATCTCCAAAAACTGATTTTTTATTATCCTTGTCATTAGTCTAATGTAATTGTTTTGATCTTATTTCATTTAGATTTTCAATTAATTCCTAAAACATGATTTTATCTCTCATCGTTATTTATTGGTCGCAGTATCCTAATCTTAATTATTTCGATTGAAATCCAAAGCGTAATACTTTTCATCCCAAAAGTTTGTTCCTGTAATCTTTGTATTTTGTTTCTTGAAATGTATATTATTGTCATTCTTATAATTAACGTATATAATAATATTAAAAATATATATAAAAATTATTTATCTATTCAATATATACAAAAATAATGTAAACTGATCACCCAAATAGTAAAATTTGCATTATTTTTTTTTTAATTCATCATTGAAATGTAATAAACATTAACTAGTTCTTTTAATAAAAAGAATAAGAATATAATTGACGATATAAATAAAAAATGATTACTCTTAAAACCTAATAATTTTTTTATGTATAAATATAAATATACTTTGAATCATACATATGATACAATTATATATATATAATTTATGTATGATACACTCAGAAAATATTTTGTTAAATTTACAAATGTTTGTTTTATTTCGTTGTCAGTTCTCTTCATTATGTATAATTTATATAAAACATCTGAGTTATTAAATATCTAATTATTACAAATGCACGTATTTAAAATTAATATTATAGTTATTATTTTAATTCTAAACTTATTTCAATGTTTGATTATTCTTCTAATAAATGCACATATTTCCAGTGCAACATTTTAAACAAGGAAGATCATGTCCAAATTGGTGGCACACATGGACTGGACACGTCTAATCTTGACACATTTCAAACTGTGTGCAGCGCGAGAAAAGGTAATTATTATTATGTGACAAATTTCACATTTTTCAATATTAAGTATAATGTTTGAAAAGACTATAATAAAATTTATATTTATTGATATTTAATAAAGAAACAACAGTTTTAAAATAACCGATTAATAACAAATATCACTACAAAAACTTTACAGTACTACATTAATTTATCACTTAATTAAATTATAGGTGAAAAAGTAATAGGATGTAACATATCAACGGTGAAACTGATTTCAAGCGGCTATTACGACAACTACGTAACTGTAAGAATTCGAAAGACAAATGAGAACGATATCCTTGACAATGCTATATTTTGTGATTTAATAGAGTGAAGGTAATGCACGTGATTATAAATCACTTCAAAGTGAGACTTCGTTACCATGCCCATAAACGTATTTCATTATTTACAGATGATACAAGATTTGAGCAACATGGTGGAGTTTCATTTAAGAAAATCAGACTACATAAGCGAAAATTAGACAAAAGAATTTTACTGTAACATAGACTATGCGTAATTACAATGTAAATTAATGTTACTTATTTGTCAACCGTTTATTTAATTATTACGATATATTTTTTATTACAAAAACACCGATAAAGTATTATAGAATGTAATGAATTAATAAATGTAACAAAGAATATTTATATTACTCACCGTTTGCAGTATCTTGCTGTTTCAGAATTCTGTTGTGCTTTTGCGTGATGCGGTTCAATGCGTTGTCCTGTTGTTTTTATTATACGAAGTATATATTTTGGTTGTAAATATTTATTTCAATAAATGTACTGATGAAATTGTATCGTCTAAATTAGTTGCCAACGGTCGAACACTTATGTGCGGGTAAAAAAGATTTCGAGGTTATCTTGATAGGTTATTTGTTTACCGACGTATCATTTTAGGCGCCACTTTTCTCTTCGGAATGCCGACAGGTGGCATACCGTGTTCAAAACACTGACAGTTTATTGAAAACTAAGCGACCTGAAATACATCATAATTAAGGATCAACAGAAAGTTTCAAAACAAGTATGGAAATATCATTAATTTTCAAGAGGAATATTTCATGACTAATTTAGAATTTGAAATAAGTAATAACTGTTTCATGAGGAAACTAATTTTATTCAACGTTTTATGAACATCAAGTTGTGGTCGTGCAAGAAAACTTTTGCATGCTATACAGTTTAACGCAATGTTCGTGCAAAACACTAAACTTAAATTTTGTGAATAATAGCTGAAAATTATTATTAATACATTATCATTAATGAAGTAGATAGTTGAGGTAAATATTTTTATTACAGTAAAGTTGGTGTAAAATTTATTGCATATTTTACGAATTATTCAACATTACAGATAAATTCTTAAAACCAAACTGAAAATGTAATAAAGGAAAAGCTTATGAACTATGCAACAAACAAAATTTATATCGTCAAAATAAGTTAAGAACAGAAATGTAATATTTTTGTGTTTAAAAAACGCAGTGACATTGCTTACTAATATTAACTAATATTTACTAATCAAAAGATAATTTTTTAAATTACAACGATGCTCGCTAAGTTCGAACGGTTAGTAACACCTCATGCACTAAGTTATTTCTCTTGCAAGGATCTTACAGGTCTTCAGTATGAAACCCTAAATAAATCTGCAGTTAAACTTCCCTGCTGTCGTAAGTCACTGACCAAAATTTTTCTTGGGTTTTCTTCTATTTTGTTTAATTTCATCCTTGCGATATTGATCAATGATTTTCAGTATTTGCATCAAATTGAATAATTTTCAGTATTTCCATTATTTTGGTCAGATCGTGCTTTTTATTACATAATCTGGTTATGTATTGGTATTTAACTGAATTAGTAACAGCAATTGGCAAATAAATATTTTTAGTTATAAATAAATTATGTTCATTTCTCTTGAAATTGGGCTTGCTTATTATCAAATAAAAATGAAATCTGAATCAGCAGTTGTGTAAAAATATGAACAATTCATAACTCAAATTATATTTCATTTAATTCGTAAAACAATCTTTAATTACATTATCATATATGATGCTATTACCATGAACTCGTAATGTTATGTTTAACGTGTTAATGAGAAAACTAATTTTAGATTTTGTTATCATGTATGGAATGCTATTTTATCGACACATTTACAAAATGTATAACTAAGATTAAATAAAAGATTGTATTTAAAATCATATGACGTAAATATTTCTCTAATAACTCAAAATGAAAAATATTGTTTAATATAATTGCGTATTTGTGAAAATTTGTTCTTTTTCTTTTTAAATGTATGACTGTACAAACATGTAGTAAAAAATATATAGTTATAATCTAAATGAAAGTAAATTTAAGATAATTAATAATACTGAACCATCAGAAATTGTTATGAAAAGTAATAAAACATATTGGTTGAATTTGTTAGAGTAATATAGAATGAATGAATAAATTAATACTAAAAATTAAAGGGAGATATAAATGTAGCTTAAGAATATATTAATTATAAATTAAAAGTATCAATGTTCAGTAATAAATTATAAACCATACATTTACTTGAATAAAATATAGAAAAAAATGAAAGCATTGAATAACTTTGATATAAATTATTATAATAAATAGTAGTTTACGACTTAACTTTTAATTATATTAAACAATATTTTTAGTTCAAGGTAACTGTTTATTGATACATTATGATTTATCATCATCATCATCATAAAACATATCGTTTGAAATAGAAAAAATAATATAAACATTAAGATAATATACTCGATAAACGGCGCAGTGAATAACTAATTAATAATATTATCAATTATTGAATGTCGACAACCTTTTTGGTCGAGCTTAAATTTGTTATCGCAGTATTATGTGTTTCTTCATCTCTTTCATTGTTCAGTGTTAATTTAATAAGTTTTTGATCCAACTATAACGTAGTAATAGAAGTCTGTGCGCTATTCAAACTAACTTTGCGTAACCCATAATTTTCTACGACAAGCGCTTATAGTAGTCCAGGAGTTTCCGTGACCTCGATTATCTGCCTTTAACATCTAACATAATTTTCAGGACACAAGTTCGCAGTTTGATCTCATACCGGAATTAAATTATTTTTTCAATTATGTTATAATAAATACTAAGTATCATACATTCCTTTAACGTTAAATGAAATGGGCAATCGATATTTACAAGATTTTCGTTTTTGAGAACCTTTACCGTAATTCAAATAACGATGAATTATAACAGTTAGTTGTCTTTATGGCTGCTTCTATTAATACCAGATATTTTCATTATTATTATGATAATTTTAAAAGTATCAAATGATTACGCAATTTCGGCCAAATAGTTTGATAAGTTTTAACACATGAATACATTCATACTGCTATAGTTATACAACATAAAAGATACCTTATATACTATCCTGTAGAGGTGTTTATACTTATTTTAAACAGATAAAATTACTCCAGATTTTTTATCAAATTCACATATGGTAAATGTTATAACACTTTTGATAAAATCTATAATAAATATCATTTTCGTGTGAAATTTAATTGCAAAAGTGATACAACGTTAATCGATTAATCATAACATTAAAATTCATTTAATGAGTCTTGTGGAAAATTATATTTCAATGTGGTAATTTATACCAACAATTAATTATTTTTAATCATATCTACCACTTTCATGTTTTCTTTTTTTATTATAACCGTATTGTATACCATTTTATGTCTTTTACACTGGAAAGACAAATGAGATATTTATGTAGAAAATAATCGGAACGAAAATAAAATAAAATTATTTTATAGAACTAGTTTTGTTGATTAATTAATAATGTTTAGTTGTTTACCTTTGATATATCATGCAAAGTGAATTTGTTGGTACAGATATTTATTACCTTACTTTAAATTTAAAAAAGTAACATTTGTATTACACGTTATTAATAACTGTAATATAATATTAAATTATACAAGATGAAGAATTACTCAACGCAATTTTAATTTAAACTTCAAAAGTTTAGTAGTATTTAAATAATTATATTAGAAAATTTTTAAAATAGTTATAAAAATATGTAATACATTTAATACATTCATGAAATCCGTTTAAACACATATGAAATACACGTGAAACATAAATTTAACAGATAATGTTTGCGGAGTAGTATATGCTATATATATATTGAGGAAAAGATACATGAAAATGTACTATATTTAATAACGTATTGAAAATAAACGAATAAAAAGATAAATTCCAAAGATCGAAAATAAATTTTACTTATTGCTAAATTAGTATTTTCATTTCCACATATTAATTTACTTTTAATTTTAATATTATTCTCTTTTTGTATTTAACATTGTGCTCTTAATTATATCAAATGCATTTATTGTAATTTTCGTTTGATGTAAAATTGATCTATATAATATAATAAAATAGAAAAATTATTCTACGTTCAAAGTTTGTCAAAATTGTTCGTACTGATTGTGAAGTTAGTAATTGGCAGAAAATATTACAATTACAATATGGTAGAAACCAAACTATAATTTGTCAAATCCTATAAAAACATATTCATGTAATTAAAAAACTTAGTAATCTAAATTCTCATATTACTTCTTTAATTTATTCACAATTCCTTTTTCAAAAAAATTATTGCTTATTGTAAAAAGAATCAAACAATAATTTTGAAAAATATTTATAACTGTACTTAATTCAATTATCATTATGATCATTTTAATAAAATAATTTTTTATGTTCATATTTTAACTTCTTTGAATTTTGTTATTCTACGTACTTTAATCATTTTTATATATAAAATAAGAATTATTCCAAAATACAACTTTTATCACAAATAATAAAATCTGTGATACACTTCTATTGAAATTTCAACATAATGATAATACAATTATACATTTGGAAAATAATACTATGTTGGAATTTCTTTTAAATGTTTACTTAAAAATATGGAATTTATAAGAAATTAAACACACCCCCTTGAATATCAAACTATGCGTTTTTGTTTCAATTGTATATTTAACAGGAATTGCATTATATTTTAATTTAACTATAGAATCTATTAACTCGTTTAATACACATTTTATACATTTAGATGAAAAACGTTAAATTAATTTTATTAAATTAATCACTGTTTAATGTAACGCAGTCAACGAATAACGCTGAAATTTCAAATTACTTAAAAGTCTGAAAATTAATGTTTACTGCATGTCAGCATAGAATTCTGAAAATATGTTGACCTAACTCAGAACTACTATATTGATTTAAGATCTATTTATGTTGCTTCGGTAAATGGTGATTCTCAATGCACTTTAAACATTGATATTGATATATCGAATGTAAGATAAATTAATAACAATTTTATCTTTAATGAATACAAAAACCAAAGTGGATGAATTGTAAAGAGCAAAATTTACTTAAGTATTTATACATTTATAAATGTACGCATTTATTTATTATTTTTATTAGTTCATTTAAATTGCTTGTATTATAATTTTCTAAAATGCGTATTGAGGTAATGATTTCAATTAATAATATTATACATAATATACGTGTGTATATATATATAGTTTTACATTTTTTAATTATATTATTTTGCACAATTAAACAAATTTGTCAAAATATTTTTAAGGCAATAACTCTATTGTAATCTTTTTTGCATATTTTTTTAGCAATTTTTATAATGACGTTTGAATGGAATACCTACATTTGCTATGGTAAAGACCAATTTAAAAAACAACACAACTTTGGAATTTCAATACAAATTAATTTTCATGCGCTTATGTAAAACAAACCTCTAGGGGTTGTATATTTTCACGCACATTAATTTTCATAAGCACAGTATTTTCTTATTTTTGCATATTAATCAAATGATAACTGTAATTTACAGAAATTTCATAAAAAAGTTTTGCCATACAAATATCCTATATTAACATTAAAATTAAAATTAATGTAATACAGATCCATCGAACTGTTGAATTTTCAACATCATAAAGTGAATTACAAAGACAGACAACTAATTAAACCATAACCGATAAAAATAAAAATAAAAAAAAGGTTTTGTTGCTGTAAAAAGTTTAAAATCTAAACAACCATTTTGCGATCTTAGAAAAAAAAACAAAACAAACAAACAAAAAACGAATATCAAAGGTAAGCCATGATCGATTGTGAAAATGACGTATTTTGCCGTGACATCACAGTTTCCATTTTTCATGCATTACATTTTATTCTATATTTTTACACGTATTAATAATTGCTCTTCATTTTCATTATTTATTTATGCAGCGAATGGCTTAAAATGTTATTTCCAAAATTCATTTTACGATATTTCGGTAAAATACTCATAAACGAGTACTCTCTTGTAATTCTGTGTAGATCTAGTTTAATGATTAAATCCATTTGTTTTGTCCAATTTGTAAAAGTTAATTCTAAATTAATAATAAGAAATATTACTCGACCCAGATCTGATTGTAACATTTAGATTAATTATTTACTTGTTAAAAACTGTTTCGTCTTCTTGTAATGCTCTGGACGTATTATTAATTCGAAAAACGTGCGCATAAGCTTGTTTTGAAATTATACATCAACATCCGTTGTTTGCAGAAATTCTGTTATTAATTAATCAGTCTTGCAGGTCTATATGCAGTAACTGCCCAAATAAAAGTAAGGTCCGGGAGCTGGAATAAAAAAGAAATGAGTGGCACGTTAAAGAGAATGAAACGACTTGAATTTTTAAGATGGAAGTCTGATAAACGATCTTTGAAGTAACGTATAATCAGTTACTTTTTTTCTTCAGACCACCGTTCACTGATGGTAAATTAATGTTTTTATTAATTCATTTTTCTTTGCCGCAGGAATTTATTGATGTTTGAGAAAGATCAAATTGGGTTTCGATTGTATTTTGTGAATTGTAAAAATTGTAATACTTACAGCAAAGACCAGCGTATTTGTTCGAGTACCGATATCCGTATCTTTCGCAAGATGGATTGCCTGGCTGATAAGGTGGAAAACCTAATATATTTCCGCTGTAACCACAATAAAAAAAAACGATATATAAATTGGATTCTGTTGTTTAATATTTTTCAAAGGATAATAAAGTTATTTTTCAAAATGAAGTTTTCAAACTGGACTTTTGCGGTAGAAAAATTATTCGCGGCTCGATAAAAGATACAGAAATGTAAAATGTCTTAAGGTTAACATGCTTTGCTCAGTCTCTTATGCTGATAAATATGTGTGTGTGTGTGTGTGTGTGTATGTGTGTGTTTTGCGTGCGCGTTTTTAACAAATTGTTTTATTTTGAATAAAAAGAAGTGTTTTCTCTGTATCAGTTTATTGCAATAAAAGATCTTTGAGGTTAATTTACTTTTTTAGTTTCTGCAAATATAAAGAATTCACTTAGTAAAATTACGCTAACGTATAATTATATCATAATTCATATATCATTATTACATATATGTAGCATAAAAAGATGTTAAATTTTGTTTAAATTATAATTAGAGCGACCTAATTAATTTATAACTACTAATTAGCACTATATAACTTTATTATAAGATAAAATTGTATAATATCTCGTGAAGAAATTATGAAGTCTGAAAACAAAGTGAGATGCTTTACAATGCTTTAAATTCGAGCTATCGATAAAATTCGTTTCTCGGCTTTTACCATAATTATATATTAAATTTAATTTTTTTGCGCTGAAAAAGATTTTAGTTTGGAACATTAAGGATCAATACGCTGCAATATTTTATTTATCGATTAGTTCCTGTTATTCGTGTATTTTTAAAATAATCGTCTTAATTATTAGTACAACCATCGATATATTTATGTTTAATAGATAGATAAAAAATGTACATGCCAAACAAACACAAACACTGAAATAGAATGTAAATAATTAATAACTATCATGCCATTTTTTCAACCTGTTTTTAATATTCTTATTTATATATATTTAAAGAATGTAATTCCGAAACAAGTGTATCATTTATATACTGTGAAAATTCAGTTCAAAAATGTAAGCTTCAATTAAATTTAAATCCACTTCATTTCTAAAGAAAAAAATATACAATTTGAATTGTGCAGAAGATCAGGTTGTAGTTTTGCTCACGCATAAACTGTATACATTTATCAATGGTTTTATCCGCGGTATCTCTATCATCATCCAATTACCAAAGTTAATTTCAAGTATGTGAACTTTGTCAGCAAACACACGCGAGGTCCTCGGTCGTAGTTCACGTTAAATCGATTATTAATTATGATTAATACATAATGGATACTCGAAGTCCTCGTACCAGCGTTGGCTACAGTGCCCGAGCAAGTGTTATCTGTTCCGATACATGCATGGAAAATAACGCATGATGCATAATACTTTATGAATTTTTCCCATCTCCGTAAATCCCTCCTGTGCGCTCGACTGAAGAGCGCAAGTTCGTCGATACTACGTAACCCCAAAGTAACAACTTTTAAATGACAGGGTTTTCGGACTTTTTGTCGCGCCACGGATTTATATCGCGCGCGTTGTTTCGAGGTTTTCCGCTTTCCCGAGTGTCAGTATGATTTTCGCAGATCTCCGTTGAATTATTGATGCCGTTAATGTACGATCCTGAAAAGCACGGAATACGTTTAAATATACTATTCATTTTTGATCAGTTCCGATGATGTTAACATGTTAGTTTTTGAAATCAAAGAAGATGAACAAACTGAAACATTTCGGAGTTTGAATCTCAAACTTTTAATACAATTGAAAGTTCCGAGCATCAAGGAACACGAATGTTTTATTTATGCCACAAAATGCCTGAGAAAATACTGAGGAAGAGAAAACACGAGAAAGAATACACTGAACATATTTTTATGTAAAATTAATACAACGCAGAGAGAGCAATGTTGTAATTTTCTGATATGAATTTTGAAGGGAACTCCGGTGAATG
>JABFOX010001656.1:0-12579 GCA_022817665.1 Axea sp. ZL-2020
GATCCGCATTATCAGGTACTTGGTTTGAAATAATAAACAAAGAAAGTATTTAGTGATTGCTTGTTAGATTAGAACGATAAAAGGAGATGCATCAAACTGCCTGTCGTAATATTCCAATTTAAATCGCTGTTAAGAAAACATGAAATACAAATATCTTTAAATTGGTTTATAATATTGTTCGTATTAAAATCCCATTGAATCCACATTAATACAGGTGTGACCAATTTAAAAATAATGGATCGCGAATGGATCTTTAATGTGAATCGCAACACTTTGACTCTGCTATTTGCGAATGCAATTTTAATCATGAGTTATGCTTCAAAATGTGATTTGAACGCGCAACTCATCGTTGCTGAATTATGTACTTTCAATAATATTATTTTTCGAATGTCACTTTCACATTGCGTAAAACGCATGGATGCATTTTCAATGGGATTTTCATTAATTAAATGTGGTTTGACTACGGTTATTGTTATTTTCATATTCCACGCATATTTGCGGATAAACATGAAATTAGATCCAACGTGGTTCTTAACACTTTAATATAAAACGCGCTAATGAATGCGCATCAAATGTTGATTTAACATGGATTACGTCATTGTCATAACGCACGAGATTTATCAATGCAATTCCAATACGATTTCAACTACGTTTTTAATATGGTTGTTGTGACTTTTATGTGGAACGCGTATTTGTAATTTCAAGTTTAACGTGATTCTAATACCATTGACTTTTTATTTTTACATTAAACGTATTCATGAATGTAGTTCGAACGCGATTTCCATAAGGAAAACACGGTTTTGATATTGATCACGCTGCTATCGGAAAATAGTGATACACTCTTGCACTTACCATGCAACGAAGAGCCAAAGAATACAAATATAAATTAAATGGACTTTTATATAGTTTGTAACGTGGCAAATATATCACGCGTTACGAAGAAGCAAAATATTATTTAATAAAAGAAAGAAAACTCGAGATAAATTCAGTATGCAAGTTCGGGCGCAAAAGTAACTGGAGTACAAGACTAAATTGTACATATTGTAGTTAGTTTATACAAAAGAAAATGCTTTGTTTATTTATTACAGAAATGAGAGTATGAGCAATGATGTACCAATGATTTTACGTAGAAGTAAAAATCCATCTGCACTCATCCTACGAAAGACACCACGATATCATAGGAGATTGCCATAAGAGCGAAATATTTTGAGCAATGCGAATCAATTGGACACACGAGGAACTGATAAACGTAACAACGTGTCAACGAAACCCGATGATGTGAAGTCACGGGTGCGATTATTTATGATCGATCCCTGTAACGATCGGACCCGGTATTCGGAATTTAACTTTGAATGAACGAGTGAAAAAATGTTCACTGGTTTTGACTCGGGAGGATGAAGTCGTTTGTTTATAATGATTGGCTCACAGTATGGAAAATAGAAGTAGTTTGGTAATTGTGAATCAATAAGTGCCTTTTCGGACATGAGTATAGATAGAGAGGCCCTCAACGAGATTGCACTTCGATGAGGAAATTTGGAATCAATTGGAAAAAAGTAGAAACGTACGGTTCATAGTTAGCTTCCGGATCTGATTTCTGTTGAGGTAATCTTTTGGTTGCCTCGTACGGATCTTGATTTAATCGATCGACTTTGGTTTTGTAGAACTGTGATTCGAATTAGTGTGTTTTGTTAAAAGAGTGCATACAACATAGGTACAGAATTAAATTGAAGAATATATTTTGCAATGATTCTTCACATAAAATATGCACTTCAATATTATTTAACATAGTCTTTACTGGGTCTTATTAAATTTGTACTGTCCGTCGATGAATTTCGCTGTATATCATTTTGTCAGTAATAATTACATTTGTTATATCAAGTCAATTTATTTAGTTTTAATCCAGCCTCTACTTTTGTACCAACTGTTGCAAGACTATTGGTACATATTTGTTTTGTTCAAATGTCGACCAAGCTGGTCTTTTTACCTTTCTTTAAGATCGCAAGCTTGATCACTGCCATACAGAACAAACTCCGTGTTATTCCAATGTAAAATGTTGAATGTAATTTGAACACTTCTAAACCAAGCACGATCCACTGCTGTAATTTCATTATAGTTTCTGTTGTTTCACATTTAGTGCATACTCATCGATATGATTTTAATATGAATTCTGTCAGTTTGACATCGAATGTATAATAAATAATGCAAATGAAGACCAGTTTTAATTCCATCGCATGGGCTTCGCGATCACAATTTCAATATGATTTCTGTCACTTTAATTGATTCCATCACTTTGGCACCGGACACATTTACGATTACGACACACACTCGTCAATGCGATTCATATCTATTCGCACTAAGCACACGTTCGGATGTGCAATTTCGGTACTCCGATCAACGAAATCCAACAAATCTGTTTCTTCGAAAAAGAAAGCCCAGATGTGCCGTTATTAGAGGCACGGCTATGTCAGGGTTATTCGCATCGGCTTTTGTGCAAACGCAACTATAATTCGCGGCTTTGTTGCGCGCTCGCCCTTCCATTTCCTGCGTTTGCCATTTGCACGAATATGGAATTGATTGCGTTGCTAACAATGAGGATCTATTGCATTGTTTCGAAAAAGACACGATTAACAAGTGTGTGTCATGATAAGCCGACAATAAAATCACGCTGAATATTCATGCGAAGTTTTTTTTTTTGCTTTTCATCATTCATTCTTTTTTCCATCCTAAACTGAGCATGTTTTGTCATTCGGATACCCAAAGAAAATTTACAAGAATGCAGGACCATTGAAATACGAAGGCACGATTCAAAGTAACACGTGTTGAATCCGAACGCATAACCGTAGCTTTTGAAAATCTGTCGAATAAATTGAAAATGATTTACTTTTTTGCCTCGAATCGATTGCGAGGTTGAATCAGAAACGCCGCGATGGAAATCGATCCGCATTAATAGTGAAAAGTACTCGTGCGATCGAAATTAATGATAGCGCCTCTCGTTGTCGGGCCGTTGCCGAATCTACCCACATTTCCAATGGAACTTGAATTGGTTGGCAAACAAAGTGAAACGAAACGGGGAGAAAACGAACAAGAGCGGACACTGAAAGTTAAATAATTGTTGATTTTCGTGGGACTTGAATTAATTTTGAATTCAATTTCTTCGTTTCATCTAGGTGCGAAGTAGAGGAGTGCGAAATGGAGCAGGATTTGAATGCTCATTGCAAATCTGTAATAGTTTCACGGAATTCATTTAAGCGTAAAGCAAAGATATAAACACATGTAACGACAAAAGACAAATAAAATGTTTAACCACCGGAGAAAAGCAAATGCATTTCATTGAACTGACGGAAATGAAAGACATATTTTTATTTGATTAAAGTTTCGTGCTAGCTCAAACACGTGGATCAATTTAACACGTTAGTTATGCAACGGTTAAAGCCTTTGATTTACTTTAAAATATAATAGATTTTAAATAATGAATAATTAGATTTACGACAATTAGCGTTAGACAGACGACAAGTGTATTTTAAACTATTGATGCATCCCGTCAAAAAAGTACCGGGAAATCGTCTGGAGCGATATTCGCCTTGGTGCACTATGAAATCATTAATATTGTTGTATCATTTGTTACTAATTAGTTATCAAACAATTAGGTAATTGTGTTATCGCACTGGTAAAATTTTACATAGATGAATACCTTATATTTTTCCATGATTTTTGTTTTGTACATCAATACAACATTTGTACAAATACAACTAAGTACAACAACAATACAACTAAGTACAAAACTGACAATACAGTAGAGTGTTATTGGATTAATTTTAATTGCTAATTCATAAAATCGTCAACGTTTCGTCTGACATGTTCAGATTTCTTTGGACCAATACCAATACAATCAACGAGTTTCGTTCGCTGCTCGAATTACACTTTAATAGTCAGCAGTCGTCATGAAACTTTTACAAAGTTAAAACAATTAATTTGCAAATTACTCAGTAACGTAATTATGTCACATAATTTAAAGTAATAAATGATAATTAAAAGTAATTACTTTATACGAAGCGTGCAAATTAAGACCGAAGTGTGCCGTAGCGTATCGATTCAAATGACTTATGGCAATTGTATGGTGGAAATAAAAGGTAAATGAAAAACAATGGTGTTTCGACAAATTTGAAAAGCGCTGACTGATGGAAAGTAATCCTGTTGGTGCAAAAGCAACACAACAACTCGAGATGCAAACATGACCAACAAATTAAAAATACCATAGACGCGTCTTTCGCCTGTTACCGTTTATCAGTGAAAGAAACAAAATGCCGAATAATACTTTAAATCCCGTTATTATTAAGCTGCGAAAATTAATTACACACGGTTTAACGAAAGTCCGTGTTGAGACGGTACTTTTGCATAACTGCCTGTATTGATAAATGAATGCGTTGCTTTTTTATTTAATTCGTTTTATTTAATTTTACGTTATTTAATTCATTCACTTCCTTCTCCAGCTATTTGCCTTACCATGCATTACGCGCAAAGACGCAACCGTTATTATTACGACTTAATACAAAAGAAGACTCAAAACCAAACTCCGAGCCATAATTATGTGAACTCAATCGGGTGACGTCACTGGCCATTAATAAAATGACTTTGCGTGCACGAATTCGTGCGAAAGAGACGATAACATCCGGTCAGTGTTTATGAGCCATCGTGAAATGGATACTATATAAACCACGGGAACGGGAAGTCAAGACTGGGCATTCCGAGCGCTCGAGAACTCGTTTTACCGGTTTCCGAGGTTATGCTCGGATCGTCCGGTGTATTTACTTTCAACGCAAAAAGTGACCGAAATCATCGAGATTCCCAAACAGGAGCAAAATGACATTCCTTTATCAAGTCGCTCGTCACCGTGTTTGAATCTCTGCCACGGACTTCTTTTACCTCCCTTCTGCTTTAACTCTGAATGCAATTCATAAGCATTTCCTTTGTTCACAGTTTGTGTATACGCATAGCTTTCCACTTTCTGTTTCGTTGCGTTTAAAATTATTTTATCTTATCGCAATAAACAAACTCGTTAGTTTGCATAATAATTGTACCGATTGTCCATCTCGGACCCAGCAAATAGTTTCAATGCCATTCGCTTTTATACTCAATTTTTGCTTATACCACAATCATTCGTCGTCCCGTTTTAACGAGTATGAAAACTGTATATAATTATATCAATTACCCGAATAAATTTATTGCTGGCTATTAAGAGTCGTTTTTCTGACGCTACGCCTATTCCACATAGTCCTTCTCGAATCTAGAGCAATGTTTTCATTTGTACAATCAAGATTTCAAACATTTAAATTATAATTTATAAATTACAATTAACGTCGCACTTTGCTTAGTTTTACAAATGGTAATAAGAGTTGACTTACGTGTGTATTAAAACTTTCATTACGAATTGTACGATTCGCGTTTTCTTTCCTTCATTTTTATAAAACTTGCTGATTAATTTAACATTTCGAATTATCGTCTGATATTTGTTAATCAACCTTACACGCCGCTTTTATAAAGATACCCAATTTAAACGCGGATAAAGTTTCAACCCTGCAAGCTAATGAAATTTAAAAGTAAACCCGATTAATCCACGCGCTGTGTGTGTGCGTTAAAATTAAGTGATGTTTCCTTTCTTGTTTGTGTGGAAGTATGAATTAAATAACGAGATACGTGATTCCTGTACTCAACATCGGGTTGCATAGAAAGGTACGAGTCAGCTAACCTTTCAGTGCGCTTTCAATTCGTGAGCAAGTAGAGCGGTTTCAACTAACGGGATTCGCGTGAAGCGACAAAAGTCGGGAATTCGTGTGTATGTGCACGTATGATTTGATTCTTTATAGTGTGGAAGTGCAATGGTACGGTGTTTACGAAATAATTCGACACGTAATTATTATTTTATAAGACGCTAACGCAAACATGCATATTTAATGTCAGCAAAAAACGAACGCCATTCTTCGAGTTGGAATCGAAATGTGGAATTCTGAATTTATGATAGACGCGCGTTAAAGAGGCATGGAATCAAAGACGTCTTGATCTTAAAATAATGTCTTTCATTTGCATTCGATCGATAGGTTGTTTTGACGAATTCAATTGATTTTCTCATCTCGGAAAAGCGCTTTGATAGCAGTGATGTTGTTTTATTCAAAGAAATGTGTTATCATCGTTTCTGTTTTACGTGTGGTCTAGAAATGACAACAAAAACGACGATTTTCAAATTCATATAACTTTCCAACGTGTTAAAGAAATAAAATGTATCATTTGTTGAAATAATAATATGAAATACTTTTGCATTTATTATTCCTTAATTTTAAGGTTCTGCGACTTTATGATTTCTATGGTTTAATACAATAATTAAATTTAGTAAAATAATTGTGAATAGTTCTAAGAGGAAAACGAAACTGGAAACACTTATTTATTTTGTTGTTTGAATTGCAAAATTAATTCTGTAAAATTTCACAAACAAAAATGTACGTTCATTTGTTGAATAAAGTAACAAATTTGATAAAATCTCATTAAAAATCTCATTCAATTTTATACCTTTTTAAGACCGTAACATTTTTGTAGACAAATTAATGCAAATTTGTTAGACAAACGTATGATTGGTTCAATAAAAATAAATTGTCATATGTCTTATTGATTGAACAAGATGCATAATTGTTCATTCTTGTTTAACCAATGGTAAGTTTGACCTATAGGGTATTTATCCACTGAATCTCATTGCTCGATCCGCAATGTTCTTAATTTTAATAAATCAATTATCATTCATTCAGGAAAAGTTCTACTTCAAAGCGGTTTACTGTTATTAGAATTTCAATCGTTTACGATCAAGCTTGTGATTATAATGTAAAATAAGTTTTCATCAGTTCTTTTTGTTACCGTCTGAAACTTTAGGCGATTACATTTTACGTTGTATTTTTTAAAGTTTAACTATTTAATCACCTTCTGCGAACCAGATACTTCGAAAAACACGTAAACGCTGAATGAATAAATTTGTTTCAAGCGGTTATCACAGCCACGCAATCCAAATGTAACTTGATAAAGAAAAAATAAAAAATACCCAGTTCAAATCTCAGTGAGAATATCATAGATCAATTTCTTAAACAATTATCGAACATGGTAAAACCACATAAACAATATTATAGTTATGATCTTAGATTCATTATGAAAAATTATAGTTATTCATACTGTTTCTCTTTGTGCAAAGTCGCGTTTCTCACTTTTATCCTGATATTTCTGGTAAAAGAAAATATACAATACATGCTTGCTTTTACAAGAGATTGTATTATAAATAAAGCTTATTTTGTTTTAATGTAAAAGTAAAAAATTCTTTCTAATTTTCTGTTTCAGATCATTCAAATTTAAACCAATTATTTTTAATACCATAACAAATGAAATTAATTTCATAGGACTAACACTGAGATGTCATCTTAAAATGCAATTAGAAATTGAGTTACAAATCGAGCAATAGAATCTTAGCGATGAGCAATGATTAATTGAAGTGAATGTTTAATTTAATCAGTAGACCGTAGACGATGAGTTACTGGATTTAATTTTGATTGCATAAAAATTGTAAAAAATCCTACTGTTCTTCTTGGGTCAATTGTATTACAATTAAGAGTACTTAGAAAAGACTTTGAAGTCGATAAAAACGAGTTGAACTTCTTCTAACAGAGACTCTCTCAGCACAAAAGGTTAAAATCTACTGTACTAAACCAATTTTGATAATAATTTGTATAAAAAATAATTATATTAATTATTAATAATAACTATAATATAATTAAATAATGTGTATTTAATTCCGAATAACAAAAAGGAAAAGTTCATTTAAAAGTGTTAAAAATATTCAAAGTCAAAAATTAATGATAAACAGATAAATAAGTTTTTGTATCAACAAAATTAAAAAAGTTAAACCGCAATTTACATGCCCAAACTTCAAATGTTTTGTGAACATAACTATTTATGTCATTTAATGACCCTAAAGTAAAAAGAGTATTAACCAACATTTTAGCAACTTCAGACAAGCTTATTTTTGTGTTCAGTTATATCGCTATCTTCAATGAAAGTAACGTTTATTATTTATAGTGCACAAAATTTTTAATAAAATCACTAACACAAAATTCAAAATGTACTTTACGAAACTGCAATTTTGACTAATAAATTTGTTCACCAATCTTTCACGTTAAAATGCAAATTAACTTTTAAGTGTAATTTATCGTTTCTAAAGTATCATTTAATAACTTTCATCACAATCACGTTTCCTCCTTTATCTTCTTCTAGCAAAATTATTCTTACCAAATATAACAACATAAAAATTAACATTTCTTTCCCAGTCTGATGGTATCTACAATTTTAACTTCGTAATTTAAATTTTTTCCCGTCATCTTTGCACAAGAAGTGCATTCAGAGTCAGACGCATGACGACCGAAAAATATTGCATTATTGCAATTACTTCAAACCTAATTCTCGTCATAACCATTCATTTTTTACAACGACTCTGACCATATAAAGGAAGCATATTTCTTGATCTTTGTAGAATGAAAGATTTACATCCTGAAATGTAGTATCAGAGACGTAATTTCAAATGTCGTTACTCGATGTTCACTTTTCGCTGATGACAATTTCAGTCTTATGCTTTTTCTGCTCAATTTCGTTAATATCGAATGCATTATCCCTCCTCCTCTTCCTCCTCCTTCTCCTCCTACACACAATAAAAAGTAACGACATTTTAAAAAGACAATATATTTTCCAGAACTTTCAAGCATCGCATGTTTGATTCTTCTTTCTCGCTCTGATAATTTTGAACGACTGCATTTATTCTTACTGTTATTCGTTATCTTCTCGTGAATGACAGTTGTGAACAAAAATAAGAAAACTAATTTCGCGTCAATCCGTGATAGCGCTAAAAGACATTGCGATGGTAATTAATCAGCTCTCTGATTAAGTCATGGAAAAAAAATATGTAAATATGATAGTTGAGCATCATAGTTTAAAAAATAATTACAACTTTTATAAATTTCTAAACTAAAAGTGATTTTTAATAGCAAAACGATTTTATTATTCTTATAAAACTAATAACTTCTCAAATATATTTTAATGCTCTGGAGGAATCTTATATTTTGAGATTTGTGTTATTACTTTTTCATTCTTTTTATATTATTTATTGTAATGATGCTGAGAAAAAAGACTGATTTATTAGTAACCAAACTGATTTCTTTAATTTTATGGGCAACGAAAAAGTGAACTACTAAATAAGTGTTAAAATCATATACCTTGAAACTTTTAAACGTAATATTGCAGTGTAAAATTTCTGTGCAAATAAAAATGTAATAAACATAATTATAGTTTATATATATTGCAATCGTACTTCATTATTGTCTTTCATTTGTGATTGTTTAAATTAAGAATTATAAAATATTATTGTTTAAAGTTAATATTTTTAATGTTTTTTAACATTTTTAATCACAAAACGATGAATTGTTTAATAAATGTACATTTCGCTTTTGTTCTATGTGTTATATTCTCTTTAAAATAAAAAATATCATGTAAAATACTGTAAGTAATGAACACTTTAAAACTAACAAGAATGTATCAGTCGTGTAATTTTTTGACTTTCTTCATTCATTCATTCTGTTCTTAAATATTTTATTTCATTCATTAACTCACTTTAAAACCAAAAATTAACGTAAACCAACTAATAATGGATTATCTTTAATTAAAATTATTTAATACACTGCAAATATTGTAATATTAAAATCATCCGCTGCCTTCCTTAAAGCTAAATATAATATTTATTATCCAAATAATATATTAAACCTCAAAATCTTAAAATGTTTCTAAATATGGTTTAATAAATATTATAAGTAAAATGTATTAAGTATTTTTCAATTAGCAATAAATATTCAAGATTTGGTTTCCATTTCTACAAGCATTGTACAGAAGTTACCACTTTTATTTTCATATAAAAAACATTAATATCTTCTACATATTTTTTGCTATTAAGATTAACATAAAACATTATTATACAATTTAAAATATTGGATTATTTTTAACCATACACTTATTTATCATGAAAGACTTCTTGCGAATACGCATGGTATGTTTGTGGTTACGGCAGGTTTCACCATTGTGCACTGTGAACAAGGCGGTGAAAGTCGTTGTGGCTCCTAAGTCCCAAAAGAACGCGAAAGGCATTGCTTAGGGATTGCAGCTAACATACGCATTATTTTTACTTCGTGTAACGTGTGTATTAATAACTAATGTTTTAACCATTCGAGAAAATATTTAGTATTCATTTGAGGCGATTTTAACTATTCAGTCTAACTTTGGTAAATTCTTTCTTTCTTTGAGTCAGTCTATTTGCAAAATATTAATTTCATTTTACAATAAAATATATATTTTTCAGTTTATTTTATACAGTGTGAAACGTCTTTGTGGTGTTTTTTTCCGCTGTGAATGTTTGTAAACTTTTGATGAGAAAGTTCAGCTTTAAATATTGCATATTGCCAAAAGCTCATTTTTAGAACTTTTACGACTGAACTGTTTCATTTTGTTTTGTTAAATACTTTATTGTTTTTATGGCGAATGAGTCTGAGTTTGCAATGAATGTCAAGAAAATGTGATTACTAAAAACAAAAAAATTATTCATAAAATATTACATATATGCCATGTGTCATTTGTAATTAAAAATAAAGACAACTGATTACGTTTAATATAAAAAATTAAAATAAATATTTATTATAGAAAACTAACGGTGTAATATAAAAAGAAAAATAATTCAATTAGAAAAGTAGCACCATGTGTGAAGTATGCCAGTTGCTCCATTTCAGCTTAGAATCTTATTTATAGTTACTTTGTTAAAAACAAAGATCGTTATATATTATTATTCTGCGAGATATGAAAATATTTTGTTTTAAAGCAAAAACGAATGTTTAAATATTTTATATAAAATATTTTACATGGAAAAATACAATTTCTTTGTATGTTAAAGCCTTCAAAAAAAAAGTTTTGCATTTATCCTTGTGCAAATATTGATAACAATTTATGGATGTTTATTTAACGCACATTCATCAATTAGAAGGATCTTTACATAAATTTAACGAGTCTCTAAAAATAAAATTATCGTCTCATATTTGAGGCAACAGATGCTCTAACAATTGATTTTTCAATAAACCCATCCAAATCTACATACAACTCCAGAACTTTAAACTGCTGCTTCTTTGGAGACTCGAGACCGTTAGTTGGTATGTTATATTCCAACGTAAAAAATATAGATCAAGGCCTGACATTTCTCTGGAAATGATTAAAGGTACGGATTCATTTTATGTGAAGCTATGACAAATGACATGAGTTCATTTCATAAAATTGTTGTGTCAAACGAATTGCAGTGAAATATATTTTATTGAACCATTGTAAATTTCGTTGAAATAGAACATTGGCAAACAATTAATAGATGACTGCATACATTGTATTAAATTTCCCAGTAATAGGATTATTAATTATTTACTTACTGCTACCGTATAGGCAACTTTCATAATGCAATAAAACTTCATAACTTCTCATTAATGATACTTCTTAAGGTAACTAATAATTTTGCGAAATACAACAAAGCATCGGTTTTCTGCAGTTGCCCGAATGTGACAAGTATTATCAGAACTGACAAGTTACCACAATTTGGTAAAAGTTCCTTAATTGTAATGTAAGTTAACACAATGCATTAGTGGAGCGGTATGTTGTAATATCCAATTATTTAATATTGTTATATTGTTAACATTACTGAAAGTAGGAAGTTTCGCAATCCAGATCAAGGTCTGAAATATGCTGAGTAAATAATGCATGCTCGAGTTACTTTATTGGATTATTAAAATTAGGACAGATAGAATAACGAGGGACAACTTTGTATTTTTATAATGTAATATTCAAAGATAGTCCATGTGTAATGAAAAGATATATTTCAGAAATTAATATCGTCAGTTTAAAAATTCATGTTTTAAGTAAAGTATTTCTTTGGAAAATGATGGATTTAATAAAAGGTATTCCTTTTTATTGACTTGTAGTATTATTAATTTGATTTGTTAAATTTTAATTCAATATGAATCTTTATCACAACTTCAGCTGGAAGTACCTTATCATAATATTCAAAACATAAATCAAGTAAATCAGTGAAATAACTAATATTATAACCAACAATTAAATGATAATTTGATAAAACATTTTACTTTAGACTTGAGTGATTACATGTATTTTTATGTATTTTAAATGAATATTTACTGTATCTAAAAACAATATTATTACTCTTTAATAATCAATTATATAACGTTATATAGTTTGTTGAATCTCATTAGTTGATAAAATTGTAAATAAATGTTTCTTAAAGAAACAGTATAAATGCTCTTACAATAATTGCCTCAGCATCAACACTACATTCTTCTCATACCTATCTATATATATATACACTCTTGTCTGATTGTTCCACCTTTGTTTATTTCAAAAAACAACATTTTTCTCTTTATTTTGAAGAGTCTCAGACACCTGGTTTAAAGCACAGCTTTAATAATA
>JABFOX010001657.1:0-12578 GCA_022817665.1 Axea sp. ZL-2020
ATGTAGTAAAGTTTTCGATACGAATTTATTCTTCACTTCTAATTGAATTAACATTTGTATAATAATATCGTGTACTTTTGTATATTGATATTCATTAAATTACACATTATTTAATGACAAGGCATGTTTGAAAATTAATATAATTTTGATAACGTAATTGTATTCCTGGGGGCGTATAAATAAGAGAAATACGGAATACGAATGAAAGAAAACGAAAATAGGATAAATATTGCAAGCAAGTATGAGAACATCAGTTGAAAAAAATACAGGTCGACATAGAATTGTTTAACCAAATTTACGAGTACTTTTTCGTGACAGCCGTGTTAAAATCGTGGAATATTTACCACTCCGCGCTGCAGCAACTGACTGCTACTCGCAGTTGAGCATGACATTTTCCAATATCATTCTTGTTTTAGGTATTTCCTTCGTATTCAGTTTCACATAAAAAATGAAACTCAAAACTCAAAGATTTTTATAACTGAAAAATCGTTCCGCTTTATTTCTAAAACCGACCGATAAAAAGCACACAGTTTTGATTGTTCCATAAATCGCAATATTGAGAATAGTTAGTTATGCGATTAATTGAATTAAATAAAAGTAAATTTACAAATATATATTTGAAAACAAAACCATTTATTGCAATATTGAACATTTTTTAATCATTAGTTTAATGTACTTGTTGATATATTGATCAAGAAATACATCATTTAATAAAATTAAATTAAAATTTCTGTGAACACATCTGATTGGTAATCATTAATAAAATAAATTAATCATTGAAAAAAAATTAATTTCCGACTCCTGTTATAAATTGAAATACTTATAATTGTACTACAAATTTATGAATAATTGTTATACTGAACCGTGTAATAAGACCGCAGATAAATGCGAAGAGTCGTCGAAGTTCATGTTTTTCACGCACGCAATACAATATACGTACCTTATCAAGTGCAATTAAACACCCACATATATAAGTACGCAACTGTTATCTATATTTATATATAATATATCCAGATTTATTTGCAAAAAAAAAAAAAACACGAAAATTCCAAGCATTTGTAGTTCTTTTAAAAACACAGTTCTTTAATCGAGATTACACGAGATCTTATCATTTTTCTTCTCAATGTATCCATTTTTAACGCGATCAGATCGAAATAATTATACATATCTGTCTCAAAGATACTTAGTCATGTATGTTTCTGAACAAACTTTATCGCTTTAAAAAAAACAGTGATTTCAAACAAATCAAATTTACGGCGTTAGCTGAATAGCTCTACAACAAGATGTGTTTCGTTATATTTTTGTTGTTTTATTTTTTAAAACGAAAGAAATATTCTATAAAATTCCTTCTATGTGTAATCGATAAAATAAGAAAAAATGAAATACAATACAAAAGATAACTTACTGCTGTAATAACGCGTTTGAATTTCAAACGTGTGATAATGCATAGACGTGAAGAGCAGCTGAAATCGTATAATGTTTATTCACGACCACTGAGAATGTGCAAGCATCGCCAATTATTATGTTTATTTCCTCTCAAGTTAATGTTATTTACGGGGTGACTCGTAATACTGCAGAAACGTGTAAAATCCGTACTAAGGTTTGACCTACATAGTATGACCGCACTTAGCAAAGCCACAATGTTGAATGCAAAATGATTCTGCACGTGCAAAAGACAAGCATCAGCGTAAACCAAACAAAAATTAAATGCAATTATATTCGATGCAAATTAAAGACCAACCAAGATATAACTTAAATTCATAGAATTTGTTCATACGAGCACCATTTGTTCACCAAGATTAAACATTAAAATTAACTCCGCCAGAGTCAAATGCATTTTTAATGGAGAAAAAATGTTTTCGAGGGCGCAGTGTGCTAAATGTATTATGAACAATTTAATTTACCGTGAAGAGAATTTTAATTCACTTGTGACCTGTTCCTGTAATTAAAAGCGACATATTTGTTACAGTACATTACAACAAAACGACGCTATTTATGACATGATATTTCAAAAGCCAAAATTGTATTGTAACAAAACTAGTTTCAGCAAGCTCAAATATCATCATGCACGAATAAAAGCAGTTTTAGCTGAAAATTTACTTTAAAAAGTGTATAAATTGTCCGCGGTGTATTACATTTTTAAGAATAAATAATAGTTTTTTTAATACTTAAAAAATAACCAAAAATTAAACCTTTATTTATATAGTCTTATTTTTTTAAATATAAACTTTACTTCAGCAACTATTTTTTATTTAAAAAGAAAATTTATTTGTTAGATTTCACAAGTATACATTTTATCTTTTGAAAGCTGGTATAAAACAATTTCGGTAAATATTTAAAATATGAGCTAGAACATACTCAAATCGGGTTATTTTTTATCTTGTTAGTGAAAAAGTAACAAATAGCAGCTTATGTGAATATAAAGGCAAATTAAATCGGTTTAGATCTTAAAGAGTTTAAAAATGTATTGCAAAAGTATGTTTAGTAACAATTGTTATTATTTTTATAACATTTTTATTCATTATTTCAAATAACTAATAGTGTTATCGAATAACAATTCCGAAATTAATGTTATAATTTCGTAAATTAACAATATCGCGTTAAATTTGCTAATTATTTTTAATTTTAATTACCGAATTGGTAAAAATAAAAATTGCATTTGATATCCACGTATTGTTTCTAACAATTATTTTGAAGATATAATTGATTATTCCTTTTTTTCGTATTGTTTTGTTTTGTTTTTTTGTTTGTTTTTTTTCAGTTAAATTACTTTAAGTTAATAACATATATAAATGAAAAGTTTATTTTTGTCAAATATTTCATATTTAGCAGTAATTATTTTTAATTCTAATGATAACTACTTGAAATTGTTTCAAAGGATTTTTACTTAAATACTATGTATCTACCTCTTTGGTGTAATGTAAAATAAGCCACGTTAGTTCGGGAAAAAGCTTTTTGAAGCACGTTCAAGTGATCAAACATAAGATCTTTGGACAATATTTACACACTACTATAATAAAAACTATAATAAAAATACATGTTAAAATGAAAATTCATATTAAAATAATTTTTTTAGCATTTTAACAAATACCCATATTACTGGATCGAAACGTTAATGTAACAAAGACTAAGGAAAAAGAAAATAAGTAATTTATTCATATAATTTACTTATAGTCCAAAACTGATCAAAATAAATAATAATATTTACACACGTTAATTTCTATTACTTTTATATAAAATGTTTAATTTATTCATTGATTATATGAGTCACAGTTACATTTATTATGTTTTTGGCTGTTCTGTTTATTCTTTCAGTTTCTTTTTATACTTTTAATTTTTGGTACTGACAAGAAAGATATAAAGAAATTTAAAAAAAAATGTTTGTTAACCGTTATAGACAATTTTAACATTATTGTAATTATACTATAATATAAATATATTGATACAATTATAGACATAATTATAAACAATTACAATTAATTTATGTAAGTTTATAAACACAGATATTAGTCCTAATAACAAATGGAATCCCAGATTTATATTCTGGAAAAAGCAATAAAAAAGTATATTATATATTTAATATAGGTAGAAACATATTTTAATAAAATAACTGTAGGTGACGATACGGGAGCTACATTTTATTTGTAACTATAAGTAGTCTTGTAGATATATTTTTTCCTAAAAATTTGATATAACATGTAAGAACTAGTTCAGTACAACTACTTTGGTATGAATTGAATTGCAAAAAATACACTAACATCAAAACTATTGCTAATTTTACATCGTGAATAAAAATGTACAAACATTTAGGACAAGAATAAATTATTTTTATTTCTTTTCATAATATTTAACGGTGCTTTTTACAATAAAAGAAGCATTGCTCATAATCTGAGTATACACTGAAAAATACACAATATTAATCATCATAAGATATAGAAATATACTTAAAATTAAAGAATATTTTTCCATTAAAGTATATGTTTATGAAACATAGATCTGTTGTTCCTACTATTTATAGAATAAACTCTTGTATATGTTTATTTTTCGGTACACTGACAAATAAAATTAAATATTAGGAGTACTTTTTAAAAAATTAAAAAAAATCCCAATTAATTTTCATAATAAAATTTCACATAATATTAACGAACAGTGAGTTATTGTATCGAGAAAAATTTGTTTACGACAAAAAATATCTAAACATAAATTTTTCATAACTATTTTTATAGATTGTTGTCATATTTTAATATTCTTATAAATAAATACATAATATATAGTAATGCATATTATTAATGAGAACTCGTATTTCATATTATCAATATTTTTCCAAAGCCTTTGATTGACTGTACCACTTTATGCTGATTTATAAATTCTGTGAAATTGGTTTCTTATTCGACCAACTTACAACTTATTTGATAATCATAAATACGTTGTCTGTGCAAAAAATTGTTTACCCTCGCAATTTATTGTAATTTCAAAAGTATTTCAAAGATCTCGCTTGAGTTCATTATATTTCAACACTTTTTTACATGATCTATACAGATCTCCACTTCTATGATGAATTGATTTATACAGATTATTTAAACTCTTTTGTACGATTGAGTACACTTGACTCTATGTTTATGCAAACAAATTTCGACTTTCTTTTTTTTCAAAAGATACTAATTAAATAAGTTTTATCATATACGTATTCAAATTAAAAATTTTACACTATGACAAAAGGACTTCTATTATTGACATAAGCTGTACTTTTTAGAGAAATTTCATTACAATATAAAATAATATCAAGCCTCTTCGTATACATTTTTTTACTGATTGCTCTTTTCATCTTTATGTCTCTGATTTATTTTCATTGATAGAATATGACAATTGATAGAACATAGAAAAATCTGAGCTCAAATAAAAAAAAACAATTATGATATTAAGTTCTTTAATACTTGTAAATATTCATATATTTCTCTTGTAATATTATTTTTTAAATGTATAGCAATAGTATGGAGGTATCATGTTAAGTTGATATTAGGAAACTATGATTAGTACAATATAATTTTTTTTCGGAATTGTACACATAAACTCAATGACCTATAATATTTCAGATCGATTTAATGTGATTTCCTTTTCTAATCTGTGAATATGTCGATACCTTTAATTAATAATATTAGGAATTTGATTTGATATTTTTTTATTTATTAGTTAACTAATTCCTAATTTTATTAACTAATAAAATTATTATTAGTTTTGCGAATAGCGCGTCTTAAAAAAGAACGGCATAGCTCTATTTAATATTAAACAAATATATATAGATTTAGTGTAAATATCACGATTCATCTAGGATGATGATGTTCAAAAACTATAGCAATAGTTTTATTGCTATATAGAAGAAAATAATAAAAAAATAGAACGATAAATAAACGCAATACTTTTGATTTATTATAAAAATAACAATTATTTATTGGTATGGGAAAACAGTATCATAGTTCACAATTTAAAATGACAATAAGCGGTAATAAAAAATATTTGAAAAGGTAGATATGCAATATCGAAAAACTTGGAAAAGTAACGCTGTCCTCTTCAATACAATAATTTTCGCGCTTTAAAGCAAAATGGAAAATTCGGATTAGTAAAGGTACAACAGAAAAGTACTGCTATTTTATATGGTTCTCGTGTGATATAGAGAAATGGAAAATTCAAATACGAAATGTATAGGGAAACTTAGATTTTTCATATACGGTTGCGGAGTTGTTTGATAAAGATTTAATCATTCTCGATAGTGGTCAATAATTCGTTAATTTAAGTAGCAATTTTTAGCCCGAAGTAATATCAAAAGACGTGTAAAATTAAATATAATCGGAGCGATTCACGCAGTTCGTGAATACGGAAAATTAGTAGTTTATTTAAATCGGAATTTATACATAATGGAATATTAACTTGATAATACTTGAAATCAGACGCTTAATATTTTATACAGAAATTCGTACTATATCATCATGATTATGCACTCAACATTGATCTTAATTGGAGGTATGATTTTGGCTTTAATCTCATGATTGAAGAAGGAAATTATATGTTAACAAAACGGTTAATTTTATGGCATTTGTTACCACAATTGTCAAACTTGCGTGAATTTGTTTAATTTTATAAAAAAAAAAAAAATCGTGTTGTTAGCTTAATCGACGAAGGCAACTGGTTACGAGAAAACGGGAGCAACTTTGTATATTTGATGAAGTTTTATTACTCAATGATTATACTGTAACCAAACAAGGTTTGAGAAGTTAGTAAAAACCTGAATATACCATCTTTATCTTTGATAAAAAATTCATATTTTATTCTTCTGATTGTCAATTGCTCCGTTGATAAAGAAATAAAAATAGTTCACACTTTTGAATGCTCCAACTGTCAGTGACTGGACGATCAGAAAAATCTACTTTGCAGTGGTACCAAAATTTTGCTACCACTCATAAGGATTCCATTCTTCGTGTATTATCATCATGCGGTTGGAAATAGAAAAGATTTTATTTTATAAATCATAACATTATTACAAAAGATTGGAGACTAAATCGACACGTCATATATAACGAATATACATTACTCACTGCAATAATAAAGAAATAACTAAATAATAAGATAATTTTTTAATATTATATATAAAATATGTATAATATTATATACAATATAATAATAAAAATAAAATAAAAATAAAAGTTAGATGCATTATTAATTATTTTATAAATTTATAAGCTAAGAACGTATTAATGTCATATTTATTTTTCCGTGATCTGCAATTTTGTGAGGTTCAATAGAACCGAAATAAATATCTTTATTATAAAGTATTTACTTTGGACTACTTTGATTAAAAGAAAACGAAAGTTGATAATAATAAAACCTGTTAAATTATAATCTTTTCTTTACATCAGTGTCCAATATCTTTTGCGTCACTTTGTATATATTTATTATTGTATTGTAAATATATATATATATATATATACATCAATTCATTTTAATTTTCATTTACATTGCCACTTTTCATTAAAAGACTTTTAACATAAATGAATGATTAGGATTTCTTATGTTACATTATCAAAATCAAGATTTTTATGCGTAACACTTTAACAGTTACTATATTGTATTAAAAAACAAAGTTTTATGCTGTAACCCGGTGAATGTCGTTCCGTAGTCGGAGACACGACGTCGCCGGTTTCTGGTGCCGCGGGCTCGTTGTCTACGCGAAATAGTACACGTCGGGAACGCTAAGAAGCGCATGGGCTGAGCGCCAGGCCGTTTTTATACAAGATACGGCCAAACTTCGGCTAAGGGGAGAACGTTTTCGTCTGGCCGCTCGGCAAGGCCACGGTGACAGACCGAACACGGGGTGAAGGGAGACAAAAGAAAGAAACAAGGCAGAGTACGTAACATAAATAGAATAATTTATTGATATAATTAACTAATAAAATGAATATAATGAATAATCGAACAACGCTATAAGGAGAGAGAGAAAAAAAAGAGGAAGAGGGAGAAAATTTACGATTTGCCGGAAGTCCGGGGCCCCGGAGTCGGGCATGGTCGTTAATATTCTGCGATCTGGGCTAAACGGTTACTTGCCCTACATAATGGTTCTCCGCGGCGCCGCATCCTCGTGGCCGAACACTTCCAGATGGGATGCATGGTCAGATGCAGATCCTCTGGTTCCTTAGTACTCCAACAGGCGGGTCCTCACGCCAAGAGATTTACACCGCGGGGCGACTATTCTTGAGTTATCATGAATAGCATCGAAACCAACTCACACGGTATTAGAGCTAAGCAAATTATATACGTTCAAGCACATCAAAACCGCATTTTTCGGTTTTTTCCGTCATTAATCGTGCCGCAGTTATTCATGTTACATTTAGTAACGAGAGAGGCATTTTTCAATTTATTTATATTTTATATTTAAAACATTAAAATTACTTTTAAAAATCATTCTGAGCTCAAGTAAAACATTTTTTAATAAAAAGTATTCCTTATTATTATAAAAAGTCGTGTTTAAATGTAAAATTATTATTTTATTAATAATTAAACAAAAATAAGCGAAATCTACTGACTACTGTAACATTTATAACTGACTCTATATCACATTAATTATCGCATTACGTAATTATAACGCGATTAAATTTCATTGTTTATTAAAGTAAGATACTCTTCTTGTCTGTCGTGTAATTAAATTCCACACTCAATCAAAAATGTAACATGCTATCATATACCGTGTAATCCAATGGTCATAAAATTAAATGTAATTTTACATAGGTAATGTTAATTTACACTCAATATCAATGGAATTTTGAGATTTTATTTAGTTAATACAAAAAAAAAATATGCAAAATAAATATTTAATAGTTATTTTTTAATTACACAATTTTAACGAATTAATAAAAATAGTATTTTAAATAGATGTCATCAGATTTCTACAACTAAATAACATTAAAATTATGTTTATGTTGTTTCCAACTATATGTTGTTTTCATTATACCATTCCACAATTTCGATCTATAGTGAACTCTTCCTACTTTTCTTAACTAAAATGTTTTTCATACGAGCAAACGTAATTATTAATTAATAACTTTTCTGTTTATAATTCATTTATCTACAGTTTCACACTATAACATTAATTCCAATCTTTGAAAAAATATATTACAGTTACAAGATTCAAGGTTTATATTACACTTACAATATATATTTAAAGTATTCAACTGTTCAGCCGTTTCTCTGTTAATATTTTCATATTTGCCATAGTAATACCCAAATTTATAATCATGCTTTTCTCCAATTAGTATGATCAAATATTACGCAACGCTATGTTCATGATGTTATAATAACTACACTACAATGTCAAATACATTTATCGTAAATGAATACACTGCAGTCTTGTCAAATTGAAAGTTCAGTTGTAATATATTCACACAACAATGATACATTTTCGTTATTCTCGATTTTCGATTAATTTTAACATTTTTTTTTCGTATGCCTTTTCTTAAACCTTTCTTAAGTTACATTTATTGTAATAATTTAAAATAATCGAATGTGATCAAAAGCTTTGAAAATAGTCTCAAAATTTTTTGTAACACATGAGTTTTTTCAACCGTAGTTTTAGTTTTACTTTAATTAAACAGGACGTCACTCCTGAAATAAGCTACACAATCGGCGACACATATAAACAACACACTTTCAAACAGATTTCATCACTTCATTTGCAATAATATTATTCCATTGCTAAGAGGAAAACTTTTATATATAACCTAGCTCTTAAATTTTAATTGGACATTCAGACAATGTAAAGACCGAGCGATTTATAAGGTTTCGAATATTTACTATTTGCAACTACTATTGTTACGATGAATAATATTCTGACTGTGGAAAAATTTTAATGTGACCGAAATGCGCGTATTTGAATTTCCCTGTAAAAAGTAAGTGAAACTGCACAAAGGGAAAAGTTGATTGAGAGAATAGAATTTTACTGCCAAGTAAAATGCAAAATATAAGAATTTATATTGGTGGTCAAGATTCCTAACGAGAATTAAATTCTTTTATCAGAAGAATATACAAAATATATTTCTTACATTTACATTATATAATTAAAAATTGAACGTGACATGAGTGAAAATATTATTCAAAAAATGTAATGATGCCTCGTATAAAACTGAAATAAGATTCTAACAATATCGATAAGATTTCTATATGATATATTTAACAATAAAATTGAAAATATGTCGTGGAGTTAAAATGAAGCCTAGGCATTCATAAAAATGTAAAAATGTAATAGTATTAATCAAAACTAATTATTAATAACAAATATATATTTTAAAAATGACAATTAAAAAGAATTTTAAATAGATAAAATTGCTTAAACAATTAAACGTGTGAAATTGTTAACCATTAATAATATAAAGAAATGTTAAATTATTTGTAAATTATTTAAGTACGTGTCTGAAATTAATTGAGGAATTTATTAATATACATAATACTTATTACATCACTAACACAATTGCAAACATATTAAATTAGAAAATTATTTGTCTGCTCCATTTGCATTCTTATGCAAATTTTAATTTTAACTAAAAGTCTAAAAAATCTGATTTTATTACCGTTTATTTTGAATTTAGCATACTCTTCGATCATTGTTTAATTATTGTTCATGGAACTATACCATAGATATAAATTTTAACCTGAAGAATAAATTGATCTATGTTTCTTACTACCACGATATTAAAGGTAAGAAATATACTGATTGTAATATCATTTAACCATTTTTTGTACATTCATTTTTGCTGATGTTTCGAATATCGAATACGTAGAGGTAAGGATTAAATTTATCGATACATAAAATACGTTGACACATTGTTTCGGAATGCGAAGCAGGATTTCAGGAAGACATTTCCGCGCTGAATACGGATCGTTTCACCCGTACAGATCAAATAAGAACATTTTTCTTTCAAGCAAACTATTAGTTTAGTTGGATTTCAGCAATTTGTGTGATAATAGAATAAATAAAATATTGATTTATTCAGCAAAACATATTTTTTGTCGAATACCAAGAAATAAAATTGTCTAGTTTTAGTTTGGTTTCTTATTATAAAATATCCAATTTTATAAGCTTTGCTTTTAAGTTTTATAAATAAAGCATTCAAAATAATGAAAAAACTTTAACTGCAACCTTGCATGCAGTAAAACATAATTTAAATAATATATCATTACTTGAAGGTCGATGAATCGATGTAATGATCGTTTTTTTTTTTTTTTTCTAAGCACATTTTAGTAACTTGAACCTTTTCGTGATGCAAAGTCACGAAATGGAACTGTTATTTATATATTTACTATCAGTTCACTGACTCGATGTACTAGAATAAATTTAATAAAAATAAATTATTCTTTATTTCACTCGCATAAATAAGATCGTAGTAAATTTTTCATTTTATGCTTTACGAAATGAGATTTTTTATAAAAACATTTACAAAATAAATTTTTATCCATTTAAAGAAAAGTCGATTTACATTTAAGAATTATGGTTTACATATATGATTACACGAATAGTAAATTCAATTGAATGTTAAATTATAAACAGAGAAGTGTTCGATTTGAGTCAACCTCAAATTTAAAAAGTGGAAATTGTCAAAGCATATGAAATTTATTTACTGACTAAGATAATAATATTTTATTAAACTGAAACTCAGTCCATTTAAGAGTATTGTTCATAATAACACATTAATTGTGTACTAAAGAAAAGTGAAGTTTACATTAATTATTAAAAATATACTAAAGAAATGTATAAATAATTGTTAAATATTTATAATAATTTTTTAAGAGTTGTTACATTTGCTTTCTCTATCTCTTTTTCCGCTAAAAATTAAAACTGAATAAAATAAAATAACACAAACATCAAAATTGAAAGAATAAAAATTATTTTGTTAATTTTGTATTCATTCAGAAAATGTTTCATTCATGTGAGCACAGTTTATCACTAGAATCGCATATATAAAAAATAAAATAAAACAAAACTTAAAACTAAAAGAATAAAAATTAAACTGATGTTGATGACTTTATTCATCAACATACTCTCCTTCAAGAGTGATGTAATCAGTCCAACGCTATTTTGATGCCATTTCGGTTAAATGATTTGTTTTTTTTTCGAAATAGGCCTCAGTTTCGGTAATCACTTCTTCAGTTGAACTTTTTTTCCCTGGAGCATCTTTTTAAGGTCTGCAAAAAGTCAATAGTTGCTCGAGACGAAATTTGGAGAATAAGGTGGGTGGGAGAGCAATTCTAAGCATAATTCATTCAATTTAACTGTCGTTTTCATCGACTTATGATACAGGGTATAGTCTTGGTGAAATTTATAATATATAATAATATAATTAGGATGATGCCTAATATATAATTAAAAATATAATATTAAATAAAATGAGGGCAATTTGTTTATTTCAACACTTAATCGATCACACATAAATCGATGGAATACACGCTATTGATAGTTTTACCTTTCTCAAGATAGTCGATAAAAAAAATACCATGTACATCCTAAAATATCGATGCCGAAACCTTGCCAGCTATCTTTTGAGTATTTTGTCGCTTTTGACAACTTACACCAGTTGTTGTCCACTTAACTAATAAGCTTTTTGATTAAGGTGAATAGTAGTGAATGCATGTTTCGTTTATTGTTACACACCGATGCAAGATATTCTTTTTATCATTCTTGAACAGCTCCAAACAGCGCTCTGAATCATCAATTGTTTTTGTTTTTGGTCCAGTGCGAGCAAACACAGCACCCACTTCGAGAGGAACTTACGTATCCTCAAATTTTCATATAAAATTGTAAACATACTACTTTTTGATATCTTCGAGGTATCAGCTCAAAGATACCAGTTAATAATAGTTGATTTGCCTGATGCAGAATTTCCATAATGCTCATGAAACCACAGTTCGCCTTCAATAATATTAGGTTGGGGAAAAAGAAATCCATTATTTTTACGTGAACTTCAAGACTTTATTTAACATGTTTTGCATTGTCCGATTTAGGTCAAATATGCACCATTTTGTTCTATAATTTGTTGCCA
>JABFOX010001658.1:0-12577 GCA_022817665.1 Axea sp. ZL-2020
TGAAGTCTATGCTATTATACTTCTTTTATTACGTTGGGTGAAACGTACAGCTCATATATTTTGTCGTTTTATAATTTCGTGTATTCTTCGCTCATTTCTTCTTTTTATCTCGAAATTTTTCACAGTATTTCGTTTTCAACAATTCTAAGTTTATTCTCGTTTTCCTTCGTAACTGACCATGTTACGCACCCCTATAATACTACCGGTAATATTAATGATTTGTATATAAAAATTTTAATTTTGTGCGATAAAAAGAGCGATTTAAATAGTTTGCTGACTGCGTACAAACATAAATTCCCGGCATATAATTTATTCTTTATTTCTATAATGATTTCATTATTTTCCGTAATAATGGTGCCGAAATATTTAAATTATTTAACTTATTTAAACGTTAAGTTAATTGCCTCTAATTCCTATTTTCGCTCTATTGGTATTTTACTCCTAACCACATATTTCACTTTTTCTTCACTGATTTCTAACCCTTCATCTTTTGTTGTGTTGATTAAAATTCCTGAATATTCTACTAATGCCCCTACTTCGTCTGTAACTAAATCTATATGGTGTGCGAAGCCTAATGGCTTTATCACTTCATAATATATCTTCGTTTATTCCAATAATGTATGTATACAGGAATGTATTATTTTTGTGTCCATATATATTATTTTGTAACTTTTAATTAAGATTGCCACTAATCTAATGAATTAATTACTACAGAAAAGTAAAGTTTTCAATAAAATTCAAATATTTTCATACATAGATTTACTTACATTATACATTTTTAAAATGATGTCTTTGTTTTTAATACTCTGCAGTTTTCCATTTCTGTTTATCTAACGTGTAATTTTTTATTTACTTTTTTGATAAATTGCGTATCATGTTTCAGTACATGTTTAATAAAAAAAACTGTCATTTAGTACATAATTTAATATTATAAAAATGAAAAAAAATTAGAAAAACTTCGAAATTGAATTAGACATTTTATTACTTTATAAAATTTGTTTTTTAAATTTCATTTTTAATAATTGCTACTAAAGCTGTAAACATTTTGAAGTTGCATGCGTGTTTGATGATTTACAGCTCTAGCTATACCATAGATGATCTGTGGGTTTCGATCAAAAGCCACTTTTGCACCACTGTATAGCACTATGACACAATTTATAGTTACTATGGCAAAAATGATGGTTTTACCGTAAGTGACTTTGTGGTAACTTTTACTCTCCCGTCTAACCACAGTAATTTCTTCATACAAATTATGTTTAAAGTGCACTTTAACATGTTTATTTTACTTTCTTTCATGTATCTAAAATTTTATATGATTAATGTTGCAATTCTATCTAAAATAACTAACACAATTATCATTTAGTTATGTAAAAAAATCCAAATAAATTCTGTCCTGAAAAGTAACGAACTTTTAGTAAATACTAAATACTTTGATTTAAAATATAATAGTCATAAAGCAATATAAAAATCATGCATTGCTATACATTACTATACATGCATTGCATACATATTAAAATTTAAAAAATGAAAATTGCTAATAACAATTAAAAATAATTGCAGCCTTTGAATGTTGAAATTAAAGATTTTTTAATGTAAAAGTTCCAAAATTGTTTTATTTAAATACACTTTTGTATCCTTTTCTAATAAAAAATGTTTGAATGCGTTCTTGTATTTTATTGTAATTATATATTTTAATTTCGTGAACAACTACTAAACAAGCATTAATTTAACTGAACTGGATTTATAAGATATTCAGTTTTTGGAATCATATTTAAATTTATATTAATTCATAATCAATTATATTAATTGTATCACTCTTAAATGATTCACAAAATGGTATAAGTGTAATGAATATCTTTGTTTAATTTATTCAATTATCGAGTTCCGATCGGACAAGGGAATTCAGTGGCAGTATCATTATATTTTCGACACAAACAATTGTACCTCATATTCATTTATCCATCTTTGGATTCTAAATAGTGTGGCAGTATCGTACATTGCGACAATGGATGCGACAGGACGTGACAATAATAGTCTCCCCGAATCGACACCAAAGTCACTTCCCCGCTATTCCTGAACATATTCTAACGTAGCACAAAACCACAAGAAATTTTTCCGATATGTTGCCATCGGGAAATAATTAAAAAGAGAAACCGAAGCAAACACAAAAATCGATACAAAGATATTTCACATATCCTTATAAACTATTCACTTTATCTTTTTATTGTATACCTATGTTATCGATTTCATATTATTTTATATCAATTTGAATGAACATTATTTAATAAACTTTTTATAAATCACAGAATTCGTGTTGTCATAGCAATTAACATATTTAAATTATATAGTTATAAATTATGACTGTTAATAAGTAATACAAGTAACATAATGTAACATAAAAAATATATGTAGAATTCTAAAGAGAATTAAATGCTTCAAAAAGCACACCGTTAATATGACGTCCGATGAGATATTACTTTCAAAATATAAATCTCATAGGATTAATTATCGTTATAATCAAAATTTCTTATATTTGCAAAAATATGATTATTACTAGTATTTTTCGCATTTAGACGTCAATTTTTACTCATTTCGTGTATCATAAATAAAATAAACTGATTTATTATTAATGTTATGAATTTATTAAATACGTATGTAAGACATTAAATAGTTCTGTTTTGCACACTATCTATCTTTAAATATTTAGTTTTAGATTTATGTATAAATAATTTATACACATTTTTAAGTTAATATTTAAATTTGTTATAAAATTTATTATTATTTTCATTGTTTTCACATAAAATAGTGAAATTTAAAATAATTAATATTGCGTTTCTTGACTTTTTTTCAATATATCATTCATTTACTTATTTAGCATTTAACATCAAACTATGTACGATTCGGGTAAAACTGTTGTGTACCTTGTTATATAAAATTCATAAGTTTAAAAGGTGATGTAAGATTTTATAGTGAAAAGTAAAAATATTTTATAAATTTTTAGAGGTATTCTATGTACTTGTATTATACAGAAAAACTTCTCCTCTAGGGAAATATCTTGGGAATAACACAGATCTGCGCATGCCCAGTTTTAAATATTTTCGTTTTATTCCCAAAGCAGCATGTTTTTTATTGTCATTTTACTCCCTTTGGTGAATGTAGGTAAAGACGGCGGCACTCGCTTCACTTCATGAAATGCAGCTTTTCTTTGCACTTGCTGTAAAACTATCGTGTGCAACACGAGAGAAGTTAACGATTATCCACTCGGGTGAGATTTTGTTGAATAATCTCATCCTTTTCGTAATCATCAACTTTTCTTTCTCATTACACAATATATTAATAATTAATCAATAGTATTATTATTATTTTAATATTAGGATAGGTTAATTAAAATTTCTTATAAGACCAATTAATTTCATTAAAAATAATAGCATAACTATACTGCCATCATTTCGTATTTTTTTTATACTGTAACAAAATTTTGATAAAAACTTTTGTTAAAATAGATTTAGAATGCAACATTTTATTGAGTAACATGAATAAAAAGTTTTTCTTTCCTTTTATAAAATAATACTTCCGTTATACAGACTTAAATATTTAACATATATTAATTATTTTTACAAAGAGAAAAAATTACTATAATTCACAACAATCTAATATTGTATTTTGAAAAATATGTGTTCTACTATTAATTCTGTTGTAATTTTTAAATTTATATTGAATATTAAATCTACATCTCTCTATATCGATATTAAATCTTAATTTAATAAAACCATTTAAAAGTACATTATAAAACTAGATGTATACAAATAAAAAAAACATATGCATTGCATAAGATATAGTATTTAATTTTTATTATTTTTATAACAATTTTTATATTGAATAACCTTGAGTTTTTATACTACCAAATAACTTATAATTTCATATATGTCATTTTGTAGTATAATTATTTCTTTGTACTTTATCACTATTATTCACAGCAGTACAAGTAAATTTAATATTACTATAACATGTTTCTATTTAAACATTTATATTAAAATTATATACATTATTAAACAATTTATAGTGTTTTATTCTATGGAATATTCTATTACAATTTATGATAACTAAATATATTATTATAGAATATATTTAATACATAAGAAATTTAATCTATATATTGTAAATGAAATTGAATGTTGTTTGTTTATTTAATTATTTTTGAGTTCCTGCGCCTCTTAAATTGAAACTTCTGCAAAGCATTTCAACATATTCTGGAAAGTTTTTTTAAATTCTTACTAAGTTTAAAAGGAATAGATATATTCACTATCAATTCAAAACATTAAAATTGTTGCTTTAATTTTAAACGTACAATTTATCTAAGTATAAAATAAAAAATCGTTTCAGAATGAGAGGATTATTATATAGATATTATATAGATATGAAATGAATTTTAAATAATTGAATTAATAAATATTTCATTATAATTAAATCTGTACATAATACTGAAATGCGTGTAAGAGATGGAAATATAAATTTAAGTCGAACATTATTGTGTCAAAATAAATTAAAGTTGCAAATTCATTGTTACTTCATGTGATACATTTCTAATAATAATTGTTTAGAAATGATTTATGAACATTATACATTGTGTGTGATTTGTAATTAATTATAGTTGATCTAATACGTGTAAATCAAATATGGATATGTCATTTATTTAAGTTATATTTTATTTATTAACGTATTATTGTAATAAAACATAGTTTAGTGTAATTATGCTAACGCGCTGCATATTCAACGGAGGTTTTAATTTACTTTAAATCCCATATAAATGTATAAATTAGTTTATACAAAAATATGTAATTATTTATAAAAAAAATCCATGATATAATTCATTATTTTCTGATATATTTATATTGCATAATTCTCATTTTTATCTTTGAATTATATATTCTCATAATAATTTTACACATTTAGATACTCGTAATAAAAATAGTTAAATTATTTATATAAGGCAATAAATATTGAACAAAAAACATTTCGTTTATTCACTTGCCAGTAAAATGATCATATTTCACCATTCGAAATAGTTTGTTACATAAAATAGTGTAAATAAACTTGTAAATAAATCGATTAATTTTTATTTACGCGTTCTTCTTCTTTTAAATGGGAATTGAAATCAGATATATTCAATTAAGATACTAATCTAACATAGCGAAACAATAATTTGAAGCGGCAGAACTTAATCATCAAGTATCTTGTGTCAAAATGCTGGGTGCCAAAAAGTTCTAATCTCATTTATCAGCATAATCAAATTTCTTGTCATGAATTAACACAACAATTAATTCTCGTTGTAATTCCATAATGGCATATTTATCGTCAACCTACTTTTCAAGATTCACAAAATATGGATGAGAACACATATTTATTTTGGTGTAAAAAGACTTGCATCTTTCATCATAATAACATTATTTTTGAAAATCGCTTGCTTTACTATAATTGTAGCGTTATCTATAAATTAACTTTCGTATTATTTTGATAATTGAGTATGCATTTTCCACAGATGTATTTTGATCGGAGCATTCGCGAAGTACCATTCATCTTCTTCATCGGTTTATATAACTAATTGCATGTACGTAATATGCAATATGCTGTCGATAAATCACGTTGACGGTTGGACGAGAATTCGAAAATGTCCTCGAAAATCAATGCATGACCCCGAAAGACCGGATTTAACGGATGAAGGAATTTTGCTCAGAATCGTTGATCATAAGAGAAGAATTATAAAGAAGAAATAAGTATATTAAATGTGTTTTCCAGAAATAAATACAGTTTAATCATTAACTTAATTAAAAATTTAATATTGAATGAATATTACAAACAGTTAAAAAAGTCTGCTAAAACATCACTACAGTAATGTTATTATGCGTTGGAAAGTGATTTTTCTATCAAATTCCATATTTCGAAATCGATATTAGTAATGAAAACCATGAATTCTAAATTGAGTTATTCTACATTCCATATGTGAGTTACGTTTGATTAAATATAGTGTATAATTTTGAAGTATTTCTTTTTAATTGGAGTACTTTATTAATTGGTTGCATATTTTATTCCGAAAAAATTAACGTTTGTCATAAAAATGCTAATCGTTAAAATTACATTATTAAATGAATAATCTTCATTGTAATAAATTTTTTTTTTCGTAGAATTAATGTACTGAGTTATTTAATGCAATCCAATATTTAACATATATGTGACATAGAATATAATTAATATATACTTTTTATTTTATGTTACGTCTTGAAAACTTTTCAACTGATTTGTATTTCGTTTTATAAATGAATTTCAAGCTTACGAGAAGTATAGCAGAGTTAATTTATTGCAAAAACTGCTTTCATCTTTATTATAGAAAGCAAGACAGGATAATTGCAGTTTGCGCGTGATAAATGATCTTTTTAAACATTCCGTTCATTTGCACATTTCATCGTTTGATTATTCAATTAATAATACATTTAGTGTTAAAAGTTCTGCTTTATTTAGTATTTGAATATTTAGTCTTTAAACTGTTTCGCTTACATGTAAAATATAATAAAATATTTTATTTCTTATATTTTAATTAATACTGTTTAACATATTAATCATAAATGTCATTTAGACTTAAAAATATTATATTAACAATTAACGTAACTTTTTAATAAATTCACTGTAAACATTACATATTAATTACATGGATAATAAGAGAAATTATTTTAAATATATAATTTATTCTTTGTTAGAAATACTATTCTAACCATTTTTTAATTTTATATGAGATATTTTTACATTAAAATCTGTTCAATTAATTTATTGATGAATTGATTAACTGATGGTCGAACGGTCATTATCACAGAATTTATTTGGATAAATGTCATTGCCGGTTATTTAACCAGGGTATTTGTTGATCAGATAATCAATTTTCTGAATAACTTCTTCTTAAAAGTGTATAATACCTTCATATTTTTATCTTTTACGACTATTACGACTGATTGAAATATTAATAAATTAAAATAATATTAGAATTATAATAAGAATGTAATAATATTAAAGTCACTTTTTTTATAACACATGGACATAATTCTATACTAATTATGTATTTCTTTATTTGTTTATTAATGTATTAATTGATTGTGTTATTTGTTCATTTACTTATGTATTTATTTATTAATTTATAAATAATACAAAGAAATTAATTTAAAAAATTGGAGCGCAAAGTTATTAAAACACCAAGAAACTGAATAAGAATGTCTGAATCTATGAAGAGATATAACACGTCATCTTATTTTAATTGACGCTCTTCTAAATTATTTAATATGAAAAAAATTAATTAAGTTACAGAATTTATTCATCTCTTACGATAATCCATTAAAAGTATCATATCGTTTATAGGTCAATAATGCTTGTAAATAGAAAATTTCAACGTTTCTTCCAATTTGCTACGGTACATTTAACTTTACGTTAGATGTGATCGCATTACTGTTGATTCACTAGATTGAATGAAGTCCAAGAAAACCATATCAAAGACCAGATGTCTAGTTTGTAAAGTTTGTAACTAAATTATGTTAGTTATTGTAGTGCAATCATGATTATCTCTCATCAGTGATATTCCAGATTTATGTGCAATAATTAATGAAAATTTATACTTCTGTAATAGATTTTTTTAAATGAGGAAACGAAACAATTAAGATATATTCCAATGAAGTTCTGAACAATGATTTATACTGAAAGTTAAAAATATCATTATTATTAACGAGATTTATTCAATAATGAGAAGTTGAAGAATCTCGCAGGTTTATCGATAGTTAATGTAAAATATTCTTTATCATTAAATTTTGAATAAAAAATAATTCCAAAGTGAGAAAATAAATCACCGACGTTAGTGGATTTGTTATCACTTATATAAGAGAATTATACACACTTTATTTCTTAAGAAGAATACAACAGAGATTTTAAGATTCATGATACTTAAATTATACCAGTTGCACAGCAAATTAATATCGAACCGTAAATATAAGAATCCTTAACAACATTCTGTCAAAAAATGTAACATCATCTACAAATATTAAGATAATATAATATATCATGTAATATTACATATAAATAACAAAAAAATGTAATTGTTCAAGAAAGGATCTATGAGAAATTCCGTATTTGATATTTACCATACATGTGACAGATAGGTATGGCATATACCTATCTGTCACATAACTCTGTGATCATTAATAATGAGTTTTGCATGACTAAACTGTAGAATTTCTACAACAGAAAATCATGATATTCTCTATGAAAAGTTTCAAAAAAATCAATATAAATAAGGTTTACGTGATAAGTACTTTTCAACAAATTAACGTCTATTTTGAAAATCATTATTGAATATCAAAAATACCATTACCAAAACGTGTAGTTAAACTGTCAGTGAATCGTTTTTCTAATGATTTGGTGATGATATTTAAGATTTGTACATATAATGTAATTACAGTGATCATTTTTCTTAAAAACTATTGTTATACTATTAGATTTTAAGTAATTAGGAAAAAAACTTCATTTCAAGGATTTGTTAAAAGACAGTACTAAGTAAAATCGTATCCGAACGTATTTAAAAATATATTTTATTATCAGAATTAGCAGTCTTATTGACATCCAGTTTCATCAGTTTATTAAAAATTCCAATAAACTCAACTTTAATCAAATTAAGTGAACATAATAAACTAACTGTGATATTCAAACACAGTAGTAAATTTAACATTAATAAATATTTAATTTTCACTATTACTTTGCAATAATTTACATTAAGATTTAATATTGTGGAAAATATCGTATGATTTTACAATTGAAGTATTTTACATATATTCTTTTTCTCATACCTGAATTGTTCAAGTTGAATAAAATATAATAATAAAAAATAGAAGAATGAATTAATCATGGAATAATAAATCAATTTATTTATATAGAGAAACGTGAGACTGATTAGTATTTACATTTTTCAAAGAAAAGGGAAAATAGGTATCCCGATCACCCAAATTGATATATTTATAGAAATATAATCTGTATTCTTTAAATAATAGGAATGCATTAGTTCATTGATTTTGCCACGAAATTCAGTTGTTAAAAACATTATTAAAGAACTATGTCGAAAATATTGTGTTCAAACTTGAGCTTTAAGATTTTAAAATTGAGATTAAAACAAAATAATTAGTTAATAATACCACAGTTTACGAACAATAATCAAGAAAATAAAAACATTTATTTTCATATGAAATATTTATCTAGTGAATATACGTTATATATATTTATAATATTTATTAATATTAATTATGAGCATTAAGCAATTATACAATAAAAAATATGCAATTTTGTTTAACTATTAATATTTTCTGTAAAAGTCATAATATTTGTTGTAATTCTTGTCAAATAAATAATTAATAATAAATTTTATATTGATTCACGATTATCATAGGATTTCATTTCATATATATTTGTATATGAAACAAAGAAAAATCGTACATAAATCGTGCTTAGTGTATAGATATCAGTCTGTTCAATATTTGTTGGTCTTACTACTACCACATTATTTACTAGACTATTGCCACGTTATTGTCATGCTGACTTTTTCTATAAAAATGATATATTTTCACAATAAACAATAAAAATAAAAAATATTACATGCAAATTAAATTAAAATAACACATTAGTAGTATTTGATGTATGGATGATTTTTTGTAATTACTGCATTATGAATTGTCCATGTTCCAAATAAATTGTTTTTATTTAAATGACTAAATTTAAAGTAATAACATGAGGGTAATCAGCATTTATCTGGTGCAAAAAATATAAAATCATAATATAAGTATATACAATATATCATATGTTTCTGACGAAACTGGAAAATTACAGAAAACTTTTTGGTTAATTTCGAATCAATATATTTTGATATAAATAATATTGTTGTTAAAATTGTATAATAAATTTTTTGCTAATTATATAATATATTTTTTTATCATAAAACTGAAATAGTAAAAAGCCGTTATAATTTTGATCAAAAACAGAAGTAAAACATTAATAAAATTCCTACAATAATATTTCGTATTTTTCAAATATCGATAAGATGACTGCCCATGTTTCAAGCATACGGCATTCTTATCGACCTTCAAATAAAATTTATTTTTCATAACAAGAAATTTATTTTTGTTTTATTCTTTTTCTTAGAAATTACGTTCCATAAATTATTATACTTAGTACTCTACAAATATAATATACATTCATTGTTTTGATTTTTAGAATAGTTTTTTTTTTAATTCTATTTCCATTTATTACAATTATAATCTTTATTTAATATATATATAATATATAATATAATTTCATTAGTAAAATGATGAAGGCGAATTAAATTACATGAATATAAAGTGTATTAATCTTCTTTCCTGTGAAATCTAATATAATTTTATGGTTATGTTTCTATTTTTTGATTTTTTTTCTGAAGAAAATATATTCATTTAGGATTCAAATATATAATAAAAAACTGGAATTCAACATTACATTCAACTAATTTATACATCGAAATCAAATAAATTGTCATGCTACCCAAACTACATCTAAAAGTTGGGAAGTCCGGTTTTCTCCCTATACTTTTTTAAACTCAATTAATTATTATATTACAAAAAATATTAACTGAAAAAAACTCTTTTTTCATTTTCTCTGAAAAGCATGAGTGCGTTTAAAACTGTGAAAGAACAAACGCATACATAATTAACGAAATGAACTAGAAAAAGTTCGCTATCGATTACGAGGGGTACATTCATCCATGCGATAATGGATAGCTTCAAGAGGTCAGTTCACTTTATTACTTTTTAAAAAACATTTTCAAAATGATAATATGTTCGTTAACAAATTTCCGTTTTATTACATTCAAGGGGATAAATAATTTAAAAAAACTGCCGTACTAATTGAATCCGGTGCAATCGGTCAAACAATGAAATGGCGTCATCAAAGCCAACTTTATAGTCATTGCAACCATTAATATAATGGGTAGTCGATGAACAAACTACGATTTTCAAGCAAAATTAAACCGTTAATCCGTATGCTCTAGTTTCACTGTGTTTCACTTATTCACCTTCATTTTCGCGAAATGAATGCGATTACAGTTAATGACTTTTAGCGTTAATCCGGAGAATCGTATTTAGCGTACTCGTCACTATTAAGGATATTAACATAGTATGACACACGGCTCTCAGAATTAATTTCCATTGTGATAGAACAAGCGTTGATCAAATGATAATGTGGATCATCATCGGTTAATGTTAATTGTACTATTTTCGTAAATGTAATTAACGCACTCAAAAAGACATGTATTAGAAAATAATTTTGTGCAATACATGTAACGTACACTTGTTTCCTTTTAAACAAAATTAATATTCGTGCAGTAAGAAAAAGTCTTCACATTACGAAACCAATAGTACTGTGTTAAATGAAAATCTCCTAATATAGAAGAACGCTCACGTAATTTTTTTATTTTAATATATGTATGTATTTCGATTAATATTTAATATTCAAAGCTGAGTAATAATTCACGAAAGCAATATATTGAATGCAATGATGGCATGTAATAAATGATAAAGAAACTAAAAATATATTCTCAGTGAACTTAAACAACATCTTGAATATATTGCTATAATTTTAATATATTGATGAGATATTTGTCAGTTTTATAAATTACACATCATTTATATTTCATCGAATACATTTTAATTTATAATATTATTAATTTTGCTGATAATTTTAAAAGACGGTTTTTAATCATTTGATTCATAGATAAAATATTATTATTTACAATTATAACATGTTTTAAAATTATTTAATTTATAATATTAGAGTATAATAATTTAATAATAATTGGATCTGTTTTTAAAATAACACAAAAAATTCAGATAATTTTTTTTATAATCATGAAGGATAAATCTACAGATGTATAAAAGACAAGTATGGACAGATATGAATCTAAGTTTATAATATAATGAAAATGAACTGTTGAAAAGAAAGATGTTTTATTTCGCGACTATACCTCACTTATCAGAAAAGATAAAATCAATCTTATTAAAAGACTTATCCAATGTCTTGGATAGCACACAAATTACAAATAAAATCGTGTTCACATATCAGCCGTTTATTTTGAAAGTGGCATAAGTCCATTCTTGAAAAATACATATTACTTATATATATAAAACGCATAAAAACTTAATAATTACTATTATTTTAATAGGAACTAAAAATTTAACACCTTTAGATGTACTTAAGCAGTGCGACTTATTAGTATCCTGTACGTATATTTTTTATTGCATTGAAACACAAACCCTTAAATTTAAGTATAAATGGACTTAGGCCACTTTCAAAATAAACGGCTTCTATATTTGCAGCACACATGTGGTCTTGTTTCTGATAATTATAAAAAACGATTTTTTTAAGATTTTGGTATAAAATAATAAGAAATATAATAAAACTAGTCATGAAATTTAAAGCTGTACAACAATAACATTTGTCACGTTTTTCATCATTCATTAAATTTTAAGAA
>JABFOX010001659.1:0-12577 GCA_022817665.1 Axea sp. ZL-2020
CTTCAAGTTGCATATTCAGTGAAACTTTTTCTCAGAGTATTATGATTCGATTCGACGTAATACATTATTCGCGCCAATAAAACATCAATTGCTGCAACTCTCAACGAAATGATCAATGGCACTTGAAATATATCACTTGGCGAGCGTAACCGAGCGTGTCTGACTCACGACTGCAAAACTCAAAGTTCCAAATTTCACAACAAAACATCGAACGCTTCCGCGAAATATATCATCTTCGATCTTTCGAGATTGTAAAAGATCTTCATGATGATTTATTCGAAATACCGTTATATATGAATATATATTTATACTGTTTATCTGCTTTGGGAAATATCTACAAAAATTACGATTTTTAAAATAATTTCAATTACGAAAATAATTGATTTTAAGATTACAGGTCAAAACAATACATTTTTTATCAATTCTTATATTTTATTTGATCATATGAAATTTTATTTTTGTAAATGTACTACAATCACTACAAAATTAATAATAAATAATAAATAAGATACGAATAAATGTAATGAATCACAATTTTTATTAAACTATAAATTTATTCTAAAAATATTAAATAAAATATGATGAATTTTAAATAATTTATGCAAATTAACGTATAAAAACTATTTATTACATCATACAGCATATATTATTAATAACATATTATATAAAAACTGCTTTAATATTGACTCAGTATATGAGATAAAGAGGAAAGTAGCTTTTGACACAAAAACGATAACGCTATTCGGCGAAGGTGGCAGAGAACGCACTATAAATTAATCACACGTATATTTTAATTTTCTAAACAGTCAATATAATAATGATTATATAAAAATCATTACATTTTTACAATATAACGTCTATTGAACATTCAAAATTATTATAAAAATTTAAACATTATAATTTTTAACTGTTAATAATATTTAAACAATGAAAGTGTAAAAATATTAATATTTAAAAATATATAAATAACTATTGATTGTCAAATAGTATCATCATTAATTTGTTAGTACTTGATGTTAATTAATTTATCTTATTAAACATATTTTTAATGAATAATCATCATACTCGTATATCACGATTTATAGCTTTTATTATACGTTAGAAATGTTTGTCTCGTTCGAATACTTTTTGTCAGTAATGTACACACATTTTTACACACATAAAATATAATAATAAAAGTTTATAGCAAAGATGAAACGTCGGAGCGAAATTGTCGGCTGCGCTCGTAATATTCGCTTAATAAATCTTGAGGCGGTAGACGGTGTACTTGCAGTTTTAACGTCGACGATAGCACCGGGGGGCATATCCCACCCCCACGAAGGCTCTTAGTCATTCTTTACAAGGTACTCCTCGCAACGATCCAGATACTGAAAACGACAAAGTAATAATTTGTTACCCTCCGGCTGATCTGCGAACGTTTTAATAATCAAATTTTTTACGCGAGAAAATCTAGTTCTACTTATTTAAGGGGAATCTCGTTCATTATCGATACTTTACCGGCTAAATTTATCGACAGTGCTCTTTTTACGCGCTCATACTAATGAGCCCGACGACCCGACGACCCGACGACCCATCGATGAATTCGGCAAATGAAGTGCTAATAAGAATCTGTTTTAACGTCCGATTCACGATCAAATAAATTAGTTTGTTAATTTCACAACAAAAGTATTTTTACCATGTTCTATAAATTTAATTAATTTCGAAATATATTTTATAAATTTAATCACAGGAATATTTATTATACGATGAAATGTAGAAATTATACACTAAGAAGAAAAACATATGACTTAAAAGTTTCCAATAATGCTTTGTTAATAATGCGATGTTACAAATATGATATTAATTTTATAATATCGATAAATATATTTATGATATTGAATATAAAATAATAAATGCAAAATACTTATTTTACTAATGAAAACGCTTCATTTTACTGCTATTTTTTTGCTCTCATTACTATTATTATTATTATTATTATTATTATTATTATTATTATTATTATTATTATTATTATTATTATTATTATTATTATTTTTCCTTAGTTTTAGACCTGAATAATTGCAATGTAAAACTAAAAAATGTAAATAACAAATTATATATATTGTTTTGTTTCAATTATTTATTTTATATTAATTCAAATAATTTTACTACATGTATTAAATTTAATACTTAAACATTTTTTTCTATAACACTTTATATATTGAATATTAGAATCAATGTAAAACAAAAATGTACATACGAAAGAATAAAAATTAACCATTATTACAAATTACATATTGATTTATAACTGCAATACGCAATACATTTATATTATCCATGTATTATATATTTATAACCCTTAAAAATATAATAAACTCAGAAAAACCTGTGATATAATATGACATTACCTATACTTTATATTCATGGTGATTATAATTATAAATAATTCAATAAAAATAATGCAAATTTCTCGGATTGTATAGATATATTGTGAGGTCTACTTCGGTCCATATACAATAACCTAACATTTGATGAATTTTGTAAAATATATGTAATCAGTTCTTGATCAGATTTAATAAATTTAAAACGAGAAATTATAAAGGTCAATATCTGGTTTATCAAAAATGTCATACTTTTAACGAAAACTTTAAGTGTTAAGAATTGTTATTTATGACTTTATGATTTTATTATCTTAGAAATGCTAATACTGAAATGTTGATTATATTCATAGTACATCTTTTTATGTGTATTTATAACAGGTTTACATATATTTGAATGTATCTTGTACGATATTAAAATTGCAATAATTTACGACAACATTTGTTAAATTTTAATAGAAGTCGTTCATAAATTTCAGACAGTTGAATACAACTTTTTTGCTTGCGAAATTAATTACAACTAATGATAATTAAAACAATGAATCACGTCTCGTAGATTCATTACAAAATGCAAAAACGGACTAATCGCAAATACTCGCGACCGTTTTTTATTTCTTTTTTTTTTTTTTATTATTTTATTTGTCGCTTTCTGCGCGCTCATAGTGGCCATTCATTCTCCGCAATCGCAATCTAGTCATCTCTCACTTGCCCCCCTTTTTCGATTTAAGCTTACGTTCTCGTTATGTGGGACAACGCGTATGCCAGCTTTTTGTCGAACGTTCGATACAAATGGGCTTTGTCGGGCGTTTCGATGAAACCCCCTGCGGAGTAAGCGCAGGGCTTAAGTGGCGTGCCACCCCCGTGGTGGCCATATATCGCCTACGAAAGCAGGCTAAGGGAGTAAAATCTGTCGATCGAGATCTAATTTTACGGTCAAACGTAATCGCCTTTTCGACACGTCGCATTTCGACATCTGTATCGAAAAACATAGTCATTTATTTTTCGCCTTTTATTTTCTAAATCAAATTTATCAGTGCTTTAAATTTTTGTTCAAATTCACCATATGGTTACTAGTTTTAAAAAAAGTCAAATGCAAAAACTGTACTGTGTAACACATTTCAAATGACATGAGGGATTTTTTGGTGTTTTGAAGTATTTTTTTAAAAATATCGATTATTAAAAACATCAATAATGAACTATTTATTAAACAAAATAAATTGAATGAAAAATTATTAATTCGTTAATAGCGGTCCCAATTACTGTCTAAACACTTTATGTTTCAAACGCATATAAATTGTTTTTGGAAATTCATTTGAAAACGTGAGTTTACATTTATGTTTTTATATAAATTCGACATAGAACGAAAGCAACTTCAATAACATAGATAACGCATTACGAAATTAAAGAGACGAAAGGTCGTAATACTACGTCCATTTGTCACGAAAGGTTGGAGTTCGAGAGATGCTTCTTGAGAGTACGTTCTTCGAAAGGTTTCGACATATAACAATACCATTATCCATTCGATTAGGAGCATTGTATGTATCAAATAAAAATATAAGGGCCTTTCGTTATTGAGTGAGCGGGATAAAAGAATTTTTATAGTCTAGGCAAGCTGCGACAGCTTAACAAGTAGAATAATTTCACACACTTAGTAGTACTTGAAATCCTAATTTAATATATACTACGTAAAATCTTATTCGGGGTGTTAGCATTATTCATTCTTATATTCTCTGACAGTTTTTTTAACCCATATTATAAAATATTTTGTAATTTTAAAAACGTTTCAAAAATATACCTATATATTTCAATGAGATTTATTAAAAAATGACTTTAAGACAATGAAAATAAATGGTGTAATGGAAATTTGTAAAACAAACTAATTTGTTAAATATTTAAGTGTGGTAAGCGAAATGAATACGCAAATTATACAATCATTTCACGAATGAATAAAATTGTCTATTGTCACTTAATTTCATATTAATGTATTTCGTCAATTTACATTATTAATTCTTGGTTCTAATTAATTACGAACCGCATTAATCGTGAAGAAGCGCATTTATTTCGACATTAAAAGCGTAGTTTTATGGTTCAGCATAGTTATTAAATAGTTTACTAATTAAAAGTAATTTTACGGTCAATAATTATAAGCGAAGACGGGATTAAATTTAATGGGCGATAATGTTATGCGATTTTTGCGATTTATGGTGGTATCAAGTTTAAAGCGCCAGAGAAAGTAGGAGGAATAATTCAATGGACAAGGAACAGAATCATTTTACGGTATTTTAATAAACTTTTCGATTTGTCAATTTTTGATTGAAATGATTTGATAAAAGTGGAAATATATGTCATGCACAGTAAATGTAACTATAATATTAATTAAAAATATTACATTGAATATGTATTGTTGTAAAAGTATAATTAATTACTAGAAAGTAACTAAGTATTACAAATAATTATTTACATTTTTTTAATTGATACTGCTCTCTCAGAATCATTATTATAAAATGAAAAAAATAATCAATAAAAATTAGTAATAATTGATTAACCGAAATGGTTTATTAAAATATTTCGCACTAGAAATTATTCTAATGATGTATAATATTCTAATGATTATTAGTTTTTAATTATTCTATCGTTCAGAAAGTAAATAAACAATAGAACTAAAAGTTGTTGAAAAGTTGTAAAAAAATGCCGAATATCACCTGTGTGATATAATTAATAATGTTTAAATGGATAAAATTTCACTTCTCAGTTATAAACAATTAAATATTTGACATTTGAACTTTCATATAAAGTAATTGAGATTTTGATTTATATGATTTAATAAACTTTCACAGGAAAAAAACTGTAACCAAATATATAGACAACACTCCTGCCAAATGTATGTAGTTGAGACTTACTAAATAGACTTGTTTGTCAGAAATGCCGCAACTTGTCCCATCTGTAGATAATCTGTAGGATTTAGATAAATCCTATAGACTGAAATTTTGTATTAAGCAACGGAAGACAAAAATGACAATCTCTCAGTACGAGGGTTTATATTATGAAAATTAAATGACAGTTTAATCACGATGACAAGAATTTAAATTATTTCGGAGTAAATACAATTTTAAAACCAGATACAATGCATTTTATGACATATATACAATAATTTTTAAATCTATTTCATTAGATTTCCGAATTGATTAAAATTATAATAAAATTATTATTAAAATTATAAAATTTCACATTGTGATGATTTTTTCTTTCATTTTGACATACAATTTAATTAATTTTATATAAATGCATGACATTTATATGCAAATCAGTAACAATAAATTTCAAATGCAAATCAGAATACATTTAAAGGCACATATAATCAATATTAAATATTTACAATGTTTTGCGTAGATCAAAATTATTCCTTACTAATAAATCATTTTCTTTCATTTATAATCCATTGATTTGTATTTATATAAGCATTACTTTTATTATTAATTTATTATTGGACTATCCACTTTAATAAGTTTTCATTACGTATATTTGCTAATAAATTGAATGAATTCCATAAAAATTCTCGCATCTAAAAATCTTTAGTTCTTCAAAAATTCATTCGAATATCCAAGCAAAACTTCTATATTCCAAGCAACGGGGTGCATTTCGCGTATAATTCTTAATTCGTGAATTCAGAGATGATCGTGGGTCGGAGGAGTTCGGCGTTGGGCGAAGTTTGGAACGAGGCGTTCGAGCGTTCGTGAAACAATGAGAAGTTAATGGAGACGTCGCAGCTCCGCGCGCTAAGTACTCGCCGCCAAGTGGATCCTCGAGTTCCGCGCCGAGTATTCCGAGGTAAATACTCGACATCGCGAGTACTCTACAAATGCAGTGGACGCGCGCGCTTATTCGTTTTGCTCGTCGTGTTTTCTCGTTTTGAGCTGCTCATCCCGAGCAAGTCACGTTCCAACATAACCCAATTCGGTTTAAAACTTGATAAAGTCGAGCTTGCGATGGACATTAAGCGCGCGGGAGCTTATTTTTAAAACTCGCGATCAGGTCGCGAACATTGTGCGGAGCTTGTCAAGAGGAAAAGGCGTGAAATTATTAGTCCGGCAACTGAAACGCAACGAGAGTGGCGGAGAGAGCGAAACGGTCAGTAGCGCGTTCCACCCACGAGGGAAAATTAGAATTATGGCCAGATCTCGTGACTCGATTACGCCGCGCTAAAATTGGAACATTTTGTACACTTTCCTTCATCTGACGGTACGTTTTTTTGCACAGCACGAGGTCACTGCATCGGACGTATCGTTGCCTCAGTTCCAGTGAGATAAGAAGTGAATTCAATTTTGGTTAAATTATATAGCAGTGGTGAATTGTTTATTACTTTTTTGGTTGTTTCGCCGAGTTGAGGGTTGATCACTAGCATCGGCTTATTCTTATATTTGGAAAAACAAACTGACTACAGTTTATATTAAAACTAAGATTATATAGACACTTTTATACAAACCGTTTTGATTCTACAGCAGTGGAATTGAAATTTGTACGATTAAGTTATCTATTCATTTATTTTTATTTATTATGTTTAATCTGAATAAATTTAATCTGCATTTATGGTAAAGTTATCATCTGCAAAACCGACAAAAATACGTTATTTCTGACAAATAGTATTTAGTTTATTAATAGTCTTTAGTTATTTGAAAAACTGTTGAACAGAATTGAATGAAAATTTAAAAATAAATTCACCTTCTTTTAAGTTCAGATGTCAGTAGAATATTGTCAAATTAGAACCGGGTCATACATTTTATATAAATTCCTATCTACAAAATATATCATTAATATTATGAGTGTTGATTTTGTTTTATTTTATTTTGTTTTTAAATTATAAATATTCAATGTTGTTTCTTTAAGAATTTTCCCTTAAGAATTAGGCATAATTTCTTTAAATATTTCTTTAAATTTATGTATCTTTTGAATTTATTATTTTTATATTTACTCTACATAATTCTAAAAAACTATAAATAGATAAATAAACAAATAAAAAAGCATTTAATTTTTTAAAAACATTGTTAACAATAATGCAATCAATAGATATATATTGATTTGTCAACAATAAATTAATCATCCAAATCACACAGTCTAATTTGTCAAATATTAAAGAATATGTCTCCAGAGTGAATGATGACATATAATTTACGTATGATTTTGCTGTCTCGGATTATTAATTAATAATTGTTTTTATTTTCAATGTAGATTTATCTGAACTATTTAATCGTATCTTTTATAAAGTATTGAGACTTGAATTCAGAAATGTTTACCTGCTACATTCACTATAAAAGTGAAACATTTGTACGCTGGAGTTGAAATAATTTTCGTTAAATTGATTGTATCGTTCAAGTGTAAAAAACTATTCAGCAAAAGCTCGCGTTACAAATGCAGAAAAGGAATGATTTAGTCAAAGAAATTGGAGGTTGAAAGTCGGTTCAATTTGCGAGGATTAATTCTGTTTACTCGAATCCGTTTGGAGCCATGCATCTTCCACGATCCGCCATTGCTGCGAAGGAAATTGACTCCGGCTTGACTAAACATTTTATATTATAGAGTTACTTTGTCAACATCTGAGCTATCGTGCGAACGAGACCCTTTTGCAGAGGTTCTCAATTTCATTTTTGTTTTCCTTCAGTCAACTTCGTTTTCTAAGCCAGTCACGTCACGACACCCTGTTTTCAAACCATCCGATTGCCCACTAAAATACTACGATTCTGCAACAACATTATGATAATTCAACGTTTAGCTGAAAAAAATAAGCGTGATGATTTCAGTTTTTGATGTGTGCAATTGCAGAAATATTCAAAGCTTTACTCCTAATTATTCTTCCTTTCGTTAAAATAACTGCTATTTATTTCAACTGTCAACGATCAAAATACTCTGAGTAAATACCATCACTGAACCTAATCGTCTCTTCATTGACTTACAGGAGGTACCACTGTATACAGTTAATTGTGCATACAAATAACAGAAACAACTCACATTCGGCAACTGAATGGCCAATATTTGCACACGGCAAACATCACGAACTTTACGCGATAATAATTGTTTGACTTTATAGCGGATAAATTTTGAAAGTTTATCGTTTGCTGTGTTCATTTAAGTGCACCTCGTTTGATTTTAATGAAAACGATTCGTCATAATTCACGTTTGAACGCAACTTTACGATCACGTAACGAGTTTATTAAACTAAGCGTTAGTAATTAATTATATCATCTCGGGCACGGACATACGTACTACCTGCACCGAAAACAAAGTCTCGTGTCAGGCACAGAGAACGACTATATTAAGGTGATTTGTCAAACGTTATTTAGGTTTGAATTCTTGGCTTTTCGCCTAAGTTTTGTCAATTTAAATTACTATTACCGCTTCGTAAAAATATTACTCCGAAAAAGAAGTTACCAAAAAAGGGTCATTCACTTAATTTTTATTTGTGAAACACACTTGCTTTAATTCGTGTGAATATCTAAATAAACGTACGTCGTACGTGAATTATATATTCGATATTTGTTTTAGGTTTTCATATAAATTCTATTAATATAAAATATCTCATTTTATTAACTCTGAAATCACTGTTATTTTTATATTTTAAGTATCGTTAAACAGTTGGAAAATGAGCTATATTTTGGTTTAAAATTATTTATTGCTCATTTTTACATGTTCAGCTTGATTAAATTTAATCAAATCTTTGCTGATACTCAATGGCTTAAAAGCATTAAGCTTTTTGAACCTTGGAAAAACCTTATACAAAAAACAGTTAACCATTTCCCTGAAACCGCAAAAACCAACCCAATAAAAACGCCGAACACCGAATCGTGCCGAAGCAGCGTCTTTGAAACGCTAAATTGTTTGAAGAAAGAAACGAGACGGGAAGAAAAGAAAAGAAACTTGCACTCTCGGCAACATTTATCCTGGTGAAATCGAAACCCGTTCGAGACAAGTTATATTTATTTGGCTCGAATGGAAAAAAGGTGCGTGCATACTGCATCGGATTTGGTCCTTTGAACTCAAAAACAACTCCTTTTGGTGCAAAAAGAATACGACTAGAAGTACGCGATAAAGAGAAATGTAAAAAAACATGTGCGACAAATCCGACGAGTCAAGATCTTTCAACGCGTGGAAAAAATATTTGCAATTTTTTAACGAAGAAGCAGGACAAGATAAAATCATTGCACAAAGTTCACGAACGAGCTTACGGCCATCTTTATGCAAGGGATGCGTTCGAATGTGACAAAAAGAGCTCCTCAAAAATGAATCCTCTCGAGAGGAAAATCGACTCGGCTATCGCATATTCTAGTCGTCTTGGATTATTTTTGGATGCATTCGCCGGCGATAAGGTAAAGATCTCGACAACAAGGAGTAGACGTTTTTATCCAATTATTTTCTCATGATGTTTTGCTTCGAAATTTCCAATTGGCAAACATAATTGGATAAGAATATTAAAGAATACCGTTGAAGCGATAGATTTCGAACTATTTTAATTAATCTGTTATGCATAGAACTATATAATTGTTTCTGACTGATCGAAAATGAAAAAATTAAATCTAAAAGTGATAATATGTGCTCTATCAATATCATATAATTGAACAAATATTTGTTAAATAACAGAAAGAAAAAGATATCCTAAAATTAAATCCTGATTAAATGTATGGTGTTAACTCGTTTTTAATAGTATAATTTGCCTTAGTTTTTTGCAACAAAAAATAATATATCCCTATCTAAAATTAATAAATTCCGGTTATAATCACATCAACTGTTTTTAGATAGTTTAACGACTAAATTATAAAATTTCTTTTATGAGCCTCGATATCTTTCTTTACAATTGACAACGTTTAAACTATTCAAAATTTACATATATAGGTATAATTTAAATAATGAGTATGATTTAACAATTGCATATTTTTCAAAATAAATAAATACATTTCTAAAAACATAAAATCCATTTATTTAAACATTTATAATTAATAGTTTAAATCTAATAATCGCATTGCTTTCATTCACATCGCATTATCTATAATTCAAGGTAGATGTTTTCCAATAAAGATATCAAGTTCCGCTAGTTGCCATGTTCGAGATTATATTTCCAGATTGCGAAATCAAAAAAAAGTAAAATCTCTAAATCGATCCACACTGGACCATTCGGTCTAATTACCGAAGTTTAATAGGAATATATAATTTAAAAATCAAATTATGGGAGATGCTTGAAAAGAAGGACAATCCAACCTGTAACCAAAGATTGAAAACGACCGATCGCGTGCATAATTTCATGTCATCGAACGTAGGCAAAACTATGTGCACGGTCTTTGAATATCGAACGCGTTTATATCGTTAATATTGACTTTTTACGAGTCAATCAACCGAACAAACACTGTCGTAAAAAATGAGAATGTCAACCATTAATCTCACTTAGACACTAATACTTACGACGAATTGATTACGGCTGAAATTTCAATAAATTACTCACGTTAATGGATCGCTCATTTAATTGCCTTTCATAAGTATTGTTCGATTGAGCAACTCTCCAAACGCACGTTATTTTATCGCAATATAAAACATTAATCTCCATTGAAAGTTGCCGCAATTACGTGGCACGCATTAGTACACACCTACACACAAGCCGTCCGCCGTAATTACAGCGCCAAATATGTGATGTCGTTATCAGAAGCAAATTAGTTACATAATTACGATGCATTCATTTTACGAACAATACTCGCACCGAAGATTAACAAGGATACTTTAAATGAACTGGTACCTGTTTGTCAAATATGGCACGCGATAACATTTGCATACACTTACGGCGAGAAACAGTGACAGGATAGAGCGCTGTTTAAGATCACAATGCAACGTATAAATAATTGCAAACTAATGTATTATTACTTGGAAAACAGTTTACTTGGATACAATGGTCTTTAGAACGTGACACAAAAAGTAATGTAACTGCAGCAATCTTAATATCAAGGTGCAGAAAACATAAATAATCAAATTGAGGAATTAGATTCCACACTAGGGGTTTGTAATACCGTAGAGATAAAGACATTAATGTGTTATTCGCACGCGAATAGAGAATTAATTAAATTAAGCCAGAATGTTACGTGCTCAATAAGTTCCCGGAAAAATGGAAATCCACCAAATGGAATTTAAAATTCTAATTCAAATTATATTTTGTTTCGAATGAATCATTTAAAAAAGCTGAAAAACTCAAATTTGGTTAAATCATTTGGATTACTTCCAAAATAAATCAATAAATCATATATAAAGAGCATTCGTATCTAATTATATCGCATTTAATTAAATTCCAGTTGTTCTTTCATTGAAAGTCCTCAGACAATAATAACATTATGTTTCGTTATTTTTTTGTCACTGCTTATAGTAGTGTGATTCGATTTGATTTGATTACATTTCCACGTAAACATAAACTTCATTGATCTCATTTGATTACTATTTTGAGAAATTTTAATTTAATATTATTTAAAACAAACTAAATAATACCCGAGCAGAAAACATTCGTAACAGTTTTCGGATTAAGTTTTATAAAAAATAAATTTATTCTTGACATAGAACCGATACTATAAATATAAAATCAAAACATTGCACGCTATTCGTTGGACATCATCTAGTCAATCCACTTCACGCCTACGTTACGTGTGTATAACATTATACATTTTGTTTTATCAATGTAATATAAAACTACAATATCAATAAATAATGTTTAATGCATATTTCCAATATCCATGCTGTAATACAGACCGTTTTCCAATCGTGAAAACTCGAGCCAACATTAAATTGATATCAGGAATTAGCCGTTGTTTAAGCATCAAAATGAAACAACGTTTTGGCCTAACATCATTTGTCTAGAATAGTCTAATATTAGTAAAAAATGGTTAGCAAATAATATTAATCCAATACTGTCCCGAAATTATGAAGTTCGTAACGAACAGTAGAAACTAACGTCATGACCAACGTCAACTGTCAAGATTAATTTAATATTTTATTATGTTGTTGGACTAACATTAACTTTGGTTATGTATCCAATATCTGTAATTGATGTTAAAAATCAGTGTTAAACTAACGTTAATCCCTCATGAAGGCTCGATGGAATGATAATCGAAAGGAATGATAATCGTTTGTTAAAGAAATTAGGCCAGTATCTATTACGAAAGCTTGTATATTAAAACAATATTCCACACTGATGTTCAGCT
>JABFOX010001660.1:0-12577 GCA_022817665.1 Axea sp. ZL-2020
CCATAAGAAAGAAGCAGTTGCTGTGCTTTCAAAATGGCGGATCAAAAATATAAAAATGCGATAGTTCCTAAAAAGGGAACGTATTAATATCATTATGTATATAATGTTATAAATTTTATGTGAAATTAATATTTCGGCAAACCATCTTAATAAATATTTCTGAAATAAAAACCTAAAATCTATTTTTTCTTTTCAAGTCAATTTAAAAATACGGATGTTCTCCTTCCAAAGTCACTTTATTAAATCTATTTGTAAACTGTAAAAATAAACTAAACTTTGCTTTTTAATTAAGCGTATTTAATTAGATACTGTTAAATTAAATATATTAAATAAATTAAGCTAATTCTATATTTAATTACATTACTTTAAAGCGAAAGATAAAAATGTCACACGTTAAAATAGCTCAGGAACTAAGAGAAACAAGTACCTTAACGTAGTTCATGTCAACATCAGACTTCGCTATGAGGTCCCAATTGATGGTTTCTACGTAGCAGAGAGATGGATTTTTCTGCAAAAGTACAGCTCCTCGCACGATGTTCGTCAAAGAGTACAGTCCAATCTCCTGAAGATTTTTCATCTCGAACGCCATCAGTGCATAATTCATAAATAACGAATGACCACGAATCACCGACAAATTCGGGAACAATCTAGTAAGATTCCGTAATCCATTAACTCTGTAACATATAACAATCATTATTCAACGGGATAATTCATCAGTGAAACTATCCAAATAATTTCAAGCGGCATTGCTGTTTTACAAAGTTTAAAGAAAAAAACAATTATAATAAAGGAAGTTTAATACTGCAAAATTCGATAAATATTTCCCAATTAGTATCGATGTTTTAAAGTCGATATCAAAACATGTTTGAAAAGCACTTTGTAAAAGAAAAGGAAAGGAAAAAAAAATAATAAAGGCAATTTGGATAACAGAAATTAATCTGAACAAAACAAAACAAAATTAAAAGTCGTTACCTCAAAGAAAAACTTTGTTTTCGAATGTTTTATTTACGTTTTCGTGAACTGTCTTTGTTTTGTTTTGTTCTTTTCTTAATTAATACGATTGATTGCGGCAATCGATCGGATTTTTAAATGTGGATTAAATATTATTATCTAGTAACTGAATTAGTTTGATTTCGCAATTAAACGGGAATAAAAACTTGTGTCGCTGTCAAATCTCGAGCCATTACGCACCGTTCGACAAAAGCTACGCTAAGTCGCTAAATTATCACTTATCTGAGCGGTTTTAAAACACAAACAATCCACTTAATCGAATAAATTGCGCGGCGCTCATTATCGAGCACGAAATGAACGCGCTACTGCTGCAATTAGAATGCGCAGTTTATGAATGTAATTAAATTAATTAATTGTGAAATAATTATACACTTTAATATATTGGTACGCAATTTTACCGTAATGGGATGGATCTTGGTTTTCGAGCAGTCAACAAGTGAATCGCGTTGTTTGTTTTTATGCGAAGGCAGCGCGCTCTGATTTAATGTTGAATGAACGTTCGTGCGACTTTTAAATTAAAGTCAAACAAAGTTTACAAAGCAAACAACAACATTGATTCACGTATACGGTGATCTGACAGGGAAAGTTATTTCAACGCATTAAAACGGTCGAACGGACGTTTGATATTGAAATGCTAAAGTAACGCTGAACGGCTAAAGTAACGTTAAACCAATGACAACGTTGCAGTAATTTTAATAGGCCTTTAAAATGCGTTGACATTTCGTGAAATATCAACTATGTTTCAATATTGATAAAAGGTTGAAGCAATGCTGAAAGCCACTTAAAGTAACGCTGAAAGAAATATCGTTGCAGATGCGTTCGAATAACCTTAAAAGAGTTATAAGAACCTGTAAAAAAGTCGGGAAGGTGTTATTTTAATGTTGCGGGCGTTGACTTAAGGTTGACAAATGTTTAGCGTCACGCTAAATTGCTAATCTTGTTTCAGCATTGATGATTCGAGACGTGATAAAAAGGGGCTTAAAATAACGGTGATAATACATTGAAATAACGTTTAAGAATCAATGCTCACCGAAACGTTAAATTAACGTTAAAACGCATGAGCATCAAGCACTTTATCAATATAGGAAAAGTTGCTTCAATGATGATATTAATGTAACCATTGAATTAAGTTATTATCGAATAATTTAAGGCTTTAAAGTCATTAAAATATAATTGAAGTGTTTCAAAAATATTAAAAGATTCATAAAAACATTCCAGCGATATTAAACCAACTCATAACATAAATTTTGTTCGCAATTTTTGTACATTTCATTTTGCATTCAATGCTACTGATTCAATCAATATTAAAAACTCCGATTACGTAACGTTACTGCATTACTATCATTGAAATTTCGATATTTACCGCAATACCGTTCATTGATATCGAATGAATGCGATTATATAATTATGCAGCAATTTTACTGCAATTTTAGTGCAATATTCATTATCAGTGAAATATCGTGAACGCATTCTAACTGTGATAAAAATAATCGCACAATACTGCACTAATGTTACGCGTCTATTAGAATTCTAACGCATTTATCAATCGCGCAATCTGCGCTGCCGTAAAAATTCTGTAATTGATCGATCACTCGCGGGAATTACATTGATATTAAAAGGTACTTGAACGAGCAAATATAATTGCTGAAAAGAAACGTTACAAAAAGATAAGGAAACGCAGTCCGGGGCTTTCCCAGTGATGTCCCGGAACATGCGTCACGATCACGGCCGTTCCATTCACAGCGACACGTGTTCACGATTATTTCGTGACAGTGTTTATCTATCATGTAAATTACGCCGACTTTCAAGAAAAGTATCCGTTCGCCTCGAAAGCGGCTTTTTTGTCCATTTGTTTGCTTTCACGGACAAAGCTTCAAATAGGAAGTGAAGCTCGGAGGAGGCAAAGCGGTGGAAGACTGACGGCGAAAGAAACCAACACGGAGGGGGAAGTCAACTTACAACTTTACGAACGAACTGTCATTTTATTCCCGATACTGCATTTTGCTGTGGCCATTAATGATCTGATTAACGCGCAGAAGCATCGGTCTACATTTTCAATACTCTTGTTATTATATATATAAAAAAATAATGTTATTACTTTTTATTTAACATTTTTCCATTTATTACAAAACGATGAAAATTCATTTTTGGCCCTCCTCCTCGCGTTTTATTAATTATACGGTAATATAAATATTATATATCAAAGCAAAATATAAAACATAATCTATGTATAATAGTACTATTTTTTTACGATTAAATGTCAGTTGTAAGGTTCCATTAGTTTCGCGTAATGCTGAATTTCAATATTTGATAAAAAGCATAAAAAACTTGATTACTTCATTTTCAATATTAAAATACTACTTAAAAAAGGACTGTCATTAAAAAAAAAACAAAACAAAAAAACACACACACACACACATTTCCTGTTTTGTTGTATTGAAATCACTGCAGAACAATGTAACTCGGTGTTTTTAAATAGTTTAAAAAATGATCGCTTAATGTTAGAGTAATATTGCAAACATATTCAATAATATTACTCAATGCCTAAACAATATTTACATGAGCATAATTATAATGTTTTTATAACAGGTTTGTATAACAGGTTTTTCATTCAAAAATTTTTGCCTACTAACGCAACAGTAATACAACATAATGTTATGTTAACACGATGTAAAAATTATGCAAATAAAATATTATTTAACATAATTATGATATGTACGTCACCGCTATCACAATTTTACTGAAATATAACTTAATATTATTTAATTGCCAATCATATTAATATAATGTAAGATTTATTATAATACAAAATATTGTTAGAATAATTACAAATATTTGTAGTTTGTTTGATAATATTAATACGTGCTTTTATTAATATTATTCAGTGTTGAGGTTTAAAAGTGAGAATTAATATTATTGTAGCAATAGTAGTAGGCCAGCAATAAAAAAAGCTTTAGCAAAAATACCACCGATATGCGTGTCTGTGTACTTGTAAATAAACAAATAAGCAAATAAATAAATAAACAAATAAATAAATAACTAAACAAACGAATAAGCAATGCAGTGCACTATAAATATTAGCGTTTCAAAATATTGATAAATATTTAAGTGAGTATTACTTTGTACAAAAAATATTCGATAAACAATGTACTTTTTATGTAAAATTTTTATGGTAGCATTCAAATACATTTTTCTAACCTAAAAAACTTTGAAAGTATAATACTGTCGTTAACAATTCAAATCGAAGATTGAATATTATCATGGAAAAATATTCCCACGCATTGGGGAAAAAAAAAAAAAAAATCAAAAGCATTAATTGCAATATTTGATAAACAACGATCTAAAAATCCCTAATCTAGTAATAAATGACTGCAGGCGCTGTTTAAATTAAAACAAAAAGTACAATAGAAATCCAAAAATTCGTATTCTTTTTTATGACAGCTTTTTGTATGTTAATATAAATATAAGTTTTACGTTTACCGATAAACCTTTTCTTTTTCATTAAATGTTCAATTGTTTAATAACTATTAAACGGGTGGTATAAAACTCGATAAAAAGTTGAAAGTGTTTGAAATGAAAAAATCTCAAGTAAATTTAACGACAGAAGGCACTGTCTAAAGTCACGGAGTGGGATGATTTTACAACTAAATTCGTTGAAACGCAGTGTTTAACAATAACGTACCACGTTTAATACAAGAAATGAAAAAGAAATCTTGCGAAATTACAAGTAAAAGTACAACAAGTATTCGTCGCAACGATGTATTTGTCTATGTATAAAATAAAATTGCGAACAAGATAAACAATTCAATGTGCTTAATAGGGTCAATTTTTGCTGAATGTATTATGCGAGGAAAGACTCGTTGACCGTCAGGTCGGCGATACAAAAAATGGTGTCATGTCTAAAATTCAAATCACGATGACCGCGCCGTCTGAGAATGTTGTTTTGATTGAGCAATTGCGCGCGGCATCGCAAGCCTTATTTTTGCCCGAGATAACCGCGCGGAAATAAGCCCACGACGGTCTCATTAATAACCGGAATGCGCGAGGCTCGCCTATTAATAAACGAATTAATTAGGCAGGATGATTCTTGTTCGCGCTCTCTCCATCCGCCGAGTGGAATTCTCACCAAAGCGGAAGTCCCGGCGAATTATAATTTGTCAGTTCTGAATATAACGCAACGCATGTTTTCAGGCGGAAACAATCTTTTAAAAGCTGGTCATCGACTGTGACGAACGAGGTCGGACTATCTTGGCCTGTCTTTATGCATCGTGACTCTGAGAAATCGCTCTATAAGTTTATTTATGTTTTGCACTTCTTTTCCAGACTTTCAAATTGAATAAAACTCGAATTCAAAAACGTTGCTAGGAATTACACCTTCCTCCGGAAAACGTCTATTCGCCTTTACTTTGGCGAAATGATTTTTAGTCGAATCACGCGTCGCGTGTTTCGTATGCTAAAGTCACGGAGTCGGTGCTTGTTTGCAAAAATCGCTTTTTTGACAACTATAATTAAACACGCACAAATCTATTCAAATACTCGGAGTGTTTTTACAGCATTTTCGTTTCCAACTGAATTTATTACCAAATTTACTTATTAAAGATACACAATTGTTTTGGAAAAATCAGTAAATTAACGATCGTTATAACAATTGTACATATATAAATAATAAATAAACAAATGCCCTGACACCACCTGATTTTACCACACTGGAAGAATCGGGTTCGACTTGAAATTCTAATATTCATGTTAAATTTCTTTTGACTTTTCGACCCGCCTTTCTGAGGTAAAAAGCATGCAAATGTGATTCCTTGTAATTTCGCATAAATATCCAAAAAAACGCAACGTCGCCGCAGTATTTAATCTTCCATGATTAAATCAACACAAATCCTTAAAATCAAATTAAACGTTTGCTTGATACTAATATAAAATTCTCAATCTCAATAACCAGTAACATCTCATTTTCAACTATTACCCAATGCAGATAATTCCACGGAGTTAGTTCTCTTTAAATTTCTTTCTTAAAAAATCCTTTTTATCGGAATACACTGGCTTATTAGTAACGGGGGGAAATATTTGCACTTAAAATTATAGTGCATGACGCGTAATACACATCCAATATAAGTTTAAAATTCATCTTCCTGTTTCGCCGTTGTCGCAGACAAAAAAGAAACTGGAAATTTACTTTTCATTCTTTTGATGTGTATTTGTATATACGTATTTCAACACACCCTCCTTTTGTCGTCCATAAAATCAATAAAATCAATTTCATAACCATAACCTAACTTTTTTCCACGCACCTGAACCCCAGCCGTGTGTTTCTTCACATTCCGTTACTTTTTCGCATTCTCTTCACGAAGTACGAAATAACTCCATCTCATCACAAAGTATTTATATTCCCGAATTGTTAGTGTCATAAACGTTCGTACATCGTTTTCATTTAAAATATTTCCTTACGACGCCATATCTACCCCGAGCTCCATTTCTTCCGTCTTTGTTGCAATATCCACAAAAATCCGCGTTCGTTAACTTTCTTCCTTTTTATGCGATTGCCTTTTATAAAGTCTTGCAATTTCTTCGTACGTATATTCACATGCTTTTCCAGTTCATTGACCCCGCCATAAATTCTCCATACTTCTTTAAACCCTCTTTTTTTATGCTTATTTTAATCTCTGCGATGTATAATCTACATAACTTGTACGTGACATTTCCGCTCGCATCACAATACCATATCATCCCCCTCGCGTTTCCAAATACACTGTTCTCGCAAACTTTCCTTTTCCATTATTCCATGCTCCTTTTTAATCAAACTAAACACCAAGTGAAATGATTTTACGCTTATTTGGTGTACAAACTCACCCGTTTGCAGTTGTATTTCAATTATATTGTCCTTATTCTTAATGCGAAATGTCAAGTCTAGAGTCACGGAGTTCATGTGCAATTATGTCGTTCTTATTCTTAATTTCAAAAGTCAAGTCTAGACTCACGGACTTTGTATCCAATTACACCGGTCTTATTCCTTAATGTGAAACGTCAAGTCTAGAGTCACGGCGTTTTGTTTATCATTCATCCCACGAAAAGAAATCAGTCTTGCAAATTCCTTTTTTGCAGACATCCTGCAGGGAAGGAATCTGGGAATTTGCGTTACTTTTGTTTTACCTCAAACACGAGTTTAAGATTTTGTAATGATAACTGCTTAGAAAACGTGAATGTCAAGCAACCATTAACGCGTACTGAACTTATATATCAATATATTATATAAGTCCATGGAGCTGGACTTTTTAAATCAACTTTCGTAAAACTAGAAAATATACAAAACAATCATAGTCGAGATTCTACCCGATACAATGCACCTTAAAGAAGAGAAGGGCTATTTAAAATTGCTTTAAAGCCAAATTATCAAATGAGTTTATATTTTGTTTTGCGCAAATTTCGATGTAAACTTTCAATACAGCATTCGTAGAATAATTTTATCTTGAAAAAAATGAAGTCTCTATTTAAATTAGTACTTGTACAACTTCAAGAATTTACAGCACAATTTCTAAGTTGGTGTTACATCTTGAAGATATATTTATGATAGCTGAGCAAATTAATATTTTTAAACCCCCCCCCTCCTCCGTATTACTGAATTTGACTATAACTATACCAACGTCACGATGATGTTATTTTTGTACCCATTAATAATTCCTTTCTAAAAAGCGTTCGGTTTTCTTCAAAAATCGTGTTATGTTATCATAGCAAACACGTACCTATAGAGCATGAGGTATCCAGTGATTTCTTCCAACTCCGGAAAACTGATGTTATTAAAAGACTCGATTCCATCTTTCTCGATTAATGAAATTTGAACAAATCCTTCGACGACGCGACAGCCCTTCAGATGTGAAAACTCGTTGACTGAGTTCCTTATGTCTATACTTTGGCACACTGCAACATAAAAGTGACAGAACGATAGGAATTAGTTACGTTTTGAGATTAGAAAAAAAAAAAAAGGAAAAACCGGAAAATTTGCTTTACTGAAAATTACACCAACGCCCGTTTTTCACGTCTACAAAGCGATTGATTTTGATTTAAAAAGTGCGTCGTCGTTTTCGGAGCGAGATTCTCACGGGGCACGTCTTCCTAGCATAGTGACGCGACCTCGACGTTCGAGTCAATGCCGAGGTCAAGGGAGTTCATAGTTTAAAAATAATTTTGAACGCACCCACGTTTCGCTGCACACGTTTATTTTTAGCACATTCCCAACGTATCTTTCACGCGAGAATCATTATGTTCAGTTCCGTTCAATAATCTTCCATTTTCGATACGAGGTATCGAATTTAAAAACAATATTTTTAAAACGAAACAAGAGATCATTTCCGAATCCGAACCATGAAAAACGAGGAAATGACAGCTTGCAAAATTGGCTTCGAAAGGATTCGAACTCAGGATTTTGCAGTTTACAATGCAATTTAATTTCACTCTCGTTATAACGACTAGCGAAGTCTTTTCTACTCGTTTTACATTTATCACCTTTTGGTGAAAACAATGAAATAAATTCTGAATTTTGCAAAATACAAAATAGGAAAAGAAATTAATAGAAATTTTCACGGGAGAGGGAATGTATTGTTCTTACGATATCCAAGTGTTCATGCCATTAACAAAAGTAATTTCTGAATATTAGAAACATAAATAAAAATGAAGTAAAATTAATTCGCCTAAAGATTCGAACTCAGACTTTCGAAAATGAGCATATTCTGGCATTACGAAATTCGGCGCATAGAAGTTCATGCAAAATTTTTATAAATAAATTTCCCTCACTTTTTACACTATTACAATTAATTTGAGACTCAGGTTAGATAAGTAAGCATGTCATTTGAATTAGACGCGGTTGTGACGATTTTTTGTCGCAATTCGTGCAGACAAAATACGAGCGAAATAGAACTAGAAATAACCCAGACGATGGGCATTCGTCTACTGACTACTTATTGGCCGACGCAGTGTATTTTTGCGAATAAAAAACGAGTCGTGTTACGTTGGCAATATTCGATTTCCTAATGACGAAATATATAGACAATTGTACTAATAATGGAACTTCGATCAGTTCTTTCTCGTCTTATAAAATGATGTCAACAATTACGAATTTATTATTAAAAACGTCAAATGTAAAATTATACCCTGTTATACTTACATGTTACGTTTGTTTACGAGTAACAAACTTCATTATCATTGATATAAAACGTTACACTTTTTTAAAGAAAGAAGAATGATTATTTTGATTAATAACATTTTTTTATAATTTTCAGTTTTTGAACACCAAAAATCACTTTTAATGTATTTTAAATAAACTGTACAAAGATGTCAAAACTAAAAAAATATTTGTCAATACGCATACCGTTTTCAGAAAAAAACAAAACTAAAAAAAAAAATAAATAAATAAATAGAAACACGCGGTTTATATTTTTGTTGAATCAAAAATATAAAACTTACCAAAGCGAAGTTTTTCTTATCTTACATAATACCAACAATTTGAACAATTGCATAAAATACTGTTTGTAGTAAAAGGTGACACTTTAATGAACGATTAAAACATTAATTTCTCTTTTAATTAGCGGCCATACGTAAAAAAGTTAGCGTGCATTATTTAAACTCGCGCATCAAATATTAACACAAAATAAATATAAATAGAAAAATCGTGTATGATAAGAACCAAAAAATAAGAAGAAGAAGAAGAAGAAGAAGAAGAAGAAGAAGACAAAAATATTATACATAAGTGTATATAATTAAAAGTATGAAACAAAAATTCGTATTTATAGAATGAAAGAATAAAACGTGAACTAAATGAAACAAGATTATAAATTGTCGGCAAAAGTTATTTTGATTATGATGCCTTGTTGAAGGCAAAGAAAAAGAAGCGAACAAAAGGGGCAGGGTCCTCGTCGAAAATGAAACGTAGTAAAGAAAAGAAGATTTCGGGCGCGCGCAGAAGAAGGGCAAAGGAGGCGGATGTACGTCAGACCGCAAACGGAAACATATAATTTCTGAGGCGGTGGTGTCCCGAGTTATCGGATCCGTGTTATTATCAAAATTCCAATCATGTTTTTATATGCGTCCGCGCGCAACATTGTACACGCGTGACGAACCCCACTAAGTATTCGCGGCTCCGACCGCTTCCATTACAAAATATCGCTACTTTCCATAAGCTGGGTAAAACAAAATGAACAGAATCGTTCTATTAAACAAAATTTTACAGCTTTTAAAATGCTAATTGGGTAGTTAATAAAAAGATTCGGCTTTAGCTTTTTCTTCCATGTTTTTGCACACGACTCAATAATCTAGCATTTTTGAGTGCTGATTAATTAACAGCCGGACGTTTCAGTCTCTTCAGAAAGTCACTATATCTTGTTTGCATATAATTAGTTGAGCGCGTTTAATAATTTTGCCAGTAACTTAACACTTTGGTAAGTGGAAATTGAGTATTTGATTAGCAATTGGGTATTTTAGCAGAGTGCTTTTTAAGCGCTGATTTACAGTGATTGAGAAATGAAGAACTTTGGGTTTTTCCCCTCTCAAAAATGTACTACATTATTGTGTCTTAAACACATTTACTGAGCAACGTGGTGCTTTTTAATCAAGAGCTGAGTTAAAAATTAAACTTTTGGACCATTAAGATGACACATTCCGAATCATTCTCTGCAATTCTTGGAGAAGATGAAGTAAAGGATTGCAGAACCGTTAATCGATGGATTTATCATACTTAAAAATAAATTGAGGTTATTTGCTTTAGGCACTAAATTTGTAAAAAGCTAACAAGTCGAGTTTTTCAGTTGACCATTAAATTAGAAATCAAAAGGCAGTGAGTTAATCTTATTGAGTAAGGCATTCTGACTGCATTTCCTGTTTTTCTTCAGCAATACTTTTAATGCTTTATTAACTGTAAACGAACAACATAAGGTGCTTTGTTGAAAAGAACATAATTTTCTTAATTTATGAGTTGTTGACTATACGCTTGAAAAGAGCTGAAATGATATTTTAGTCAAAGATAATTTCAGTTAACACAAAGCGTTTAGTGTCTTCGGTTCAGTTTTAACCAATCAAATTTGATGTTTTCGATGATGATAACGATGATGAACAATTTTGAAAAAGTGTTATTTCCACTTTTTAATGAAATTCTCACTTAGTACTAAACAATCACTTAATTACTGAGTCTGTTGCAGTTAATTATTAATTCATTTTATAAGATTACTCCGTTTTCAAAAATGAACATTCTTCTTATATTTCTGAACTTTGTCTTAAGCCATCTAGATTTAAGAATTGTTTGAAAAGGAAAAGAACGGCTTAAAACACGAACGAGTTAAAAGTACACTCAAAAAGCATTGAATTTAGGCAGCGTTAGAATTTTGCTAGCACAGTTCTTCTGACTAAAGGAAGGTGGTATCATTCGTAATTGGTGACTAATTTGCTTTATTTTTTAGATAATTTAAGGTTGATACGATGGAGGCGGAGATAGTGAAAGAAAAGGACGAATGCAGGTCCAATGAGTGTGACGAATAGGATCGAGTGGCCGATTTTAATGGAAATTCGAATTGCGAGATTGTGCCCCTTGATCAATTAACAACTTTTTCCGAATTACTGCGATAGAGGAAGTTTGTACTTCTGAAAAGCAATAAACAATTTGCATAATTGCAATATGGGTTTTGTTTTGAAAATAAGAGGAGCGTTCTTGAAGAACGGGGATTTCTTCTATATCTAAATAGGATCTATCGTAATCATCATTAATTTATTTTATTTACGTCCACTTAAGGGAAATTGCTTACTCCAAGCGACTGAAAATTACTTGGTGCAAATAAATTCCATCGATAGCAGTTGAATTTATAAGCGCAATTTTCTAAGATTTATATGCAAATTGAATTCAAAAAAGGGCACTTTTTAACAAAAGGTTTGGATCCTGTGTCAGAACTCTAGTCTGAGAAATGGACAGTTTAATACGGCCGAATATAATATTTCGGGCAATACATTTCGCCGTTCAATACACATTTTTACCCGGAAAAAGGAAAATGATTTTCTTTGTGCGCCATAGAGAAACATTTCTTGAACTTGGTCGATTGATTCGCACGAACGAAACGCTCGAGTGTTTTTTGTTCAATGTATAATTTAGTGTGATTTTGTAGAAATATGTACTCTTACACACGCACGCATGTGTACACTCAGAATTTTTTTAATTCGAAAACATGTTTGAGGTAGGTTCGTTCTTTGAAATGAAAATACGTGCCCAACTTCGTATATTTTGTTTACTTTTCGGAAATAATAAATAACGGAAATAAATATAAGATACACCGCAAGGGGAGTAAGTACGTTTTTTTATTCGACGTTGAAAATTTGACAAAACGCATCACTTCATTAAGATGGCAGATGTTTTTTATTCACTTCAGATAAGATAAAAACCTTTTATACCGATGATATCAGTGGTGCGTGTTAATATTATTTTTTGTCACAACTTCACACATTATTTTAAATATTTGTTATACTCGAACAATATTTTCCATTTGAATTTTCGATTAACGACGACTTTCCGTTCGATTTTTAATTCAAT
>JABFOX010001661.1:0-12575 GCA_022817665.1 Axea sp. ZL-2020
TGGAATAATATGCCGTCAAGATTTCGTGTTCCAAATTACTAATTGATTGGTGGTGAAAGTAAATAACGATCCACATCTAATGATAATATAAAATGTTCGGTGACAAAGTTTCCTTTGGTTTTATCATTTCCATATGAACCTTAAACCTCAATATGCTTAACAAGTCTGAATATACACACTATTATTAATGAATTAAAGTATAAATTTGATCCAAGAAAGATGGGACATTCAATGTTTTTGCAATATTATTGTAATTATGATTTATAAATGGATCTGAAACATTTAGTTTCAAACAGATTCTAATTTATATATCATTCAAAAACAGAGGAGACCGGATGGAAGAAGTAATTTAAAAGTAAAAATCGTACTATAAGCATGTTAAAGTTTTAAATGAATTTATGAACCGCAATTCTGTACAAGTTCTTTTAATCAAACCCAATTTTCGTTTTGACTTCTTTATTATCATATCAATATATTCATTAGAAGACATTTTGCTGGCAAATAAGACGTCTGCATTTTAAATAATTTTAACATTTTTAAGTTAAATATAATTAAAAGCATACTTTATATTATTAATTAATTTTTTTTTGCTTAAAAAAGTAATAGATTTACACTTCTTTAGATTTAAACGAGAATTATTTTGTTTACAAGAGACATACTTGTTATTTAAATTATATTATAAGTCAATAATATAACTCAGTTAACTAATACTTTAAAAAATCTTTTTGTCATCTGAAAGTAACAAACACTAAACATTATGCATAACATAAGAAGTGTCATTTGATAAATGAATTAAATAATAAAATATTCGAATGAGATTCTTGAGGAACTACTCCTGAATCAGAGTTATGTCGTTTGAAAATAATTTTTATATTTAACAGATGAAATTTTGTCAGTTAAAACATGAAGGAATATAGTACCATGTATAGTATCATTTTTGTAGTAATAATTTCTGATTGACCAAATCAAATACTTTGTTAAAATCAGTGTAAATACTATTAATTTGAGTTTTATTGTCTAACGATCCAAGTGTATAATGTAAATAGCATTATAATTTATTTAAATATGATCATATAAAACATTTCAATTTATTTCATATAATTGATTACAAAATCAGATAACTGATCAAGGTTAGGATAACTTTTGTCTAATGTCTCAATCTAAGTGCATTTGTGGCTGTTTGCTGGTCAATAATCAGTAACAAATATCACTTCTAATTTTAACATATGGGTGTTCAGTATCTTTGGAGGTATTTTCTTTCATTTTTCTATTCCGTGCAAAATGTAGAAATGAAAATAATAAAAACTGACAAGATCATAAAGATCCAGAAGAATTACTAAATTCAAATTCTTTTCTTTGCAGAATCTTCAGGTTTTTACCAGTTTAATTAAAGTTGAGCTAGAACCAGCGAAATAATTACGCTAAAATTTGTTAATTACAAATGAACACGACAGAGTTTTTAAAATTTAAATTTTACTCTTTAAATCTTATGATCAGAGGTGTCAAAGTGGGATACTATATGTTGATCATTTTGGAAGACAAGCTTCATGCAATTAAGATCAAACTTTACTTGGCAAGCTCGTTTAATCATTTAAATTCGTTTCACTAATTTGTATTTTTTGTATTCGGAATAGTTATAAGAAGGTGTATAAAATTTAAAAACAAAATAAGAATATAACAAAAAAATTGCACCTCAGAAACAAAACTTTTAAATGAAACTCAGTGTGAAAACAGTTTTTTCAGACACGAAAATCTAATGTATAATGCGAGCACACAGCAAACTTCAACGAACAACCAATTAGAGACTATTACAGTTCTTTGATCTTTTTCTGTTTTGTTTTTTGCGAGTTATTTGTTGTCACTATAAAGAAACTATGGTAATCATAACGAAATTACTTCTTTTAAACAACCGAAATCTATTTATAGTTAATATATAACAAACAAAAAATTAAATTAATCATCAATATTTCCACTTTATCATAGTTGGCTGCTCATAGGTCCTTAGTAATTAGCGTAAGATAATTCCAATATTGCTGTTGAACTTGCTCGAGCTTATTTTGATTCATTACTCATTAGTTATTAGTTATTGTTTTTAAAAACGACGTTAAATAGACTGAACATAGTTGTTCTGAATATTAAATTTCCATATAAAGTTAGCGCACAAAAAATAAGAAAAAGTTAGAAATATTATACATTTCTGATCTTGTTATTTCCAGCCTCTGCTTCGAGAGTGATTTTTGCTCTTGAGTAGTAAATTGTGAGCAGTAAACAACTATCTGCTTGAAACAAATATATTTAAATTAAAAGTTTACTTTTTATAAACATATTTCTAGTAATAATTAATAAATCAAGAGTTGCTGTTTAAAATAAGAAGAATCATGCTTAATTGGAATGGTTTGAAATTTTCCGTCTTTTGCGTGTTCACTTGAAGTTTTACAGTATCCAAGTAGAACTTGTAGGGAAACTGTCAGTTTTTACTTAATAATTAAAAAGCTGAGAGAAACGAAATTGAGCAAGATATATTAGTTTTGTATTTATAACATTTTCTATTTACCATTATGCGGATTGCTGCTTACTTTTTGCAATTAATATTTTTGGTGCAATTAACATTTTTGGTGCAATTAACATTATTTATTATTAAAAACAAGCAAATTATGAATTAAAAAATGTTTGCCAGCAAAATTATATAATTTTGCTGACACTATACATGAAGTTTTTTTTACTATTTTAAACAATTCTTTCCGATTGTAATCTTTTAGCTTCATTAATTCTGAACAGAATATTGAAACTAAAATTTAGTGAAATATTAAATCGTTAAAATAATAATGTACAGTTTTTGTGTTATATTCTGGTCTACATTTACATTAAGACACAACTATTTTTTTCAAACTCGATTGTGGCGAAAAAAAATTCAGTTAGTAAATTAGGAGTTAATTATCTTTACATAAACATGTAATTATTTTACAATTACTTCTAAATAATTAATTTTAATGTTTTGTAGATCTACTACAACATATTAACTTTCATTTTATTAGTTATTTATTTTACCAACAAAATGTTCAACCATTACCAAAAAATCACATTTTAATTTGAATAAAAGCAATCAGGATTAATAAATTATACTTTAAATTTCCACATTTCATTTTAGTATGTACGAAATAAAAAAAATTTTTCACGAATGTAAAATCTACGAAATTATTTTGTTAATATAATATGCAAGTAATGCAAATAATGATTGGCGCGGTTTTGATAATTTCGGGAAATATTGTGCATTTGTCGACCCAGGCAAATTTTCACTATCAATATCTTCAGTCTGAATTACAGTACGGTACACCATCGTTTACAGTCCGTAGCAGGCATCGTTAAAATTTGAACAGGTACAAGGATGTACGCTGTGATTTTGATTGATGCGATATCTATACGATTGGCAGTTTGATAAAAATTGCTGATTGGTTCTGCAAATATTCGAAAGGATGGCTCAGCAAAAATTATCTTTTCATGTTTTGTTCGTCTGTTCATTTCTATGTAGCCGCGATTGCGTTTACGGATTACGCCAAGAAAAATGAGCATTACGACGCGATGAAAGCTAAAGCTATGAAAAATCACTTTTTAATTATTTTGCGACAAAGTTCAATTAATCGTGACTATGTGTTTTTCCTCCCAAACACTGTAACGAGTTCTATTTAAATGAATTTTAACGGAATAATTGAAATATTTGAACGCATTCACAGAATTTTCGTCGCTGATTAGATTCTGATATCGGACGGTGGGTACGCTAATTAATCAATTCTAGTCAAAATAATTCAATTACTGGAGAACACTGTCTTTTTTTGAAGAACTGTCCATGAATATCCAATGGTTTCCTTTCCATCGCTATTTTGAGCTTCAAACTTGGCGCTTTGTACGATTCTGCAGAGAAACGTGTACGAAAAATTTATGACGCTCGTTAAGTGGGAAAAAGTTCAGAAGAAACTTTCGCGCCTTAATTGCTTGGCTCAGCACACTTCACATTAGAGGTGAATACGAGTAAGTGCATACACGGTGTGTAGGATAAATAATTGTGCTCAACATTATAACTCGTAACGCGTTTAAGAAATAATTAATTTGTGTTGAAACTTCTGTACTAAACTGTGCTAAACATTTGTTCGAAAAAATTGATTTGAAAATTATATTGATCGATTGCAAGTTGTTCAAGAAAGACACATTTTTTTAACAACTTTTTTTTCTTTTATTTTCTTATATGTATGAAACGGTATACACTCAGAAATGATCTATGTATTTCAATGATGTCAAATGTACGTTGTATCAATATGATATTTATCTCAAGTTGCTTACTGCGCGTGAAAAAAATGCAATATTATAAATGTTGCTGTATTTATAATCAAGTAAAATCACGGGCCCATGAAATAATGCATTATGCAATACTATCGAAACACAAGGAGTTTTCAAAATTAAATGGGTATTACGTGGATCGCAATACTGCGTGGTTTATTTTGAGAAATTTCATCTCCACTAAATAGAGAAAAAAATGTATTTATACTGAATATAACGTGTCGAAACGTGTGCATGTGTCTAACAGAATATATCTGTCAATAAATGTCCGAGACAAAATTTGTCAGCTGCAATTTGAACGTTTAAAAAGGCCATTTTGACACTGCAAATTTAAAGTATTTTCAGTGTTGAAACTATTGTTGACTTGTACTAGATAGTCGAATATTTATTAAATTACTTGAATTAATTAAAATGAAATCAAATTGAAAGAATTAATTGAAAAAATAAATTCTTGATCATTTGTATTTCGATCATTTCATCCGAAAAAAAGTCCTATAAAATAATAATGAGCTATATAATAGGTTGGTTGTATTAATGGGATAAAACAAATCAATTTAATACTATACAAATATTTATTACAGTGATTAGCTTTCTGATTATTTGAGTAAATAATTATTTGTATAATAATTGCAAAATATATGCAATATATTTTCAATTAAAAAACATAGACACATTTGGAAAGGAATGGACAGTGGTATTTGAAGGTAGGGGATTTTTTTGACACTCAGCCTAAAAACACCAGAAAATATTTTAAAGATTCCTGTAAATTATGTTGGATGACCAATAACATTTGAACACGAAAAAATTCTTTTCCGAACAAGTGCTAGGTTTGTTTACAGTGGAACAAGAACAACAATGTCTTGATAACTCACTGATTCGTTTAGATGGAAGAAAGAAGATTTTTTATATCGATGTGTGACAGTGTATGAAACACGGATTTACCATTACACTCCAAAATTAAATCGGTAGTCCAAAAACCGTCCAAGAAAAGGCAAACAGTACAACAGCCGACCAAAGAGATTCTTTCGAGTATTTTCCGGGATGTTCATGGCATATAATATTCATGAACTATTCTGAAAATGGAAAAGATATCAAGAGAGAATATTACGTAGCGTCATTGGGTCGATTGGGGATGAAGAAAGTATTGTTTCAGTAAGCAATACAACGCGTCATAAGATGAAGTTTCACAAACACATATGTACGAGCACTTATGAGTCATTTTATTGGCATCTTTATATCTCTCAAAATCATTATCAGCCCATTAAGTTCGGAACTTTATTAGCCAAATAGAAAAAGAATTTGTTAAAATATTTCACGTCAAATACTTGCTCAGTGTACTACCTCTTGATAAATACAAGATTAGAGAGAATGCTTAGAGAATGATAAAATTTTTTCTTCGAAAAAGAAAATTTATAGAACGAATACATTAGTTTATAAGGGTGTAGTTTTAACATATAAAATCAACGATGTACATAATCTACTTCACTTCTACAATTAGCTTGAAATTCACTCGAATTCACTTGAAAAGCTAGGAGACTGAGTAATTTTCCAAAATAAGATACAAATTATCCCATTCACAATGGGCATTTTAATGATCTTATCGAAAGATTAATAGATTACAGAATCACACTTATTACGAATTTCATTACATTCAGTAAGAAATTTTATTTCTGGAGTAAATGAAAAATAGACAAAACAGATTTGACAGCGAATATCAAGGATGCTTTGAGACATTAAAGGTAATGTTCTCGATAAATATTATGAAAGGAAATATTATGGACAGAAACACACGATAAATATATATAAGCACATCAAAATTCGTATAATTTAAAAAGCTTAATCAGAAACGTAAAATAACATAAATCACTGGAAAATAGCATAAATTATTCACGAGTTGAACTTAATTATTAATAAAAAGGATGAAAACAACAAAAAAGGAGCGGAATACAAGGTGAGAAAGCTTAGAGCATAATTTTCCTAATATAATATTTATGCATTTATAAAATATTAAACGGCGTATAAACGCGCCTTTGCGCAGAAAGAAGAAAGGAAAAAGAACAAAACTAAAAGTAAAAAATTGACATATAAAGCAAAGCAACATGATTCATAAAGTATAAAACACAAGTAAAATAATAATAAAAACGAAATTACATCGAATGGTTACAAACATTTAAAACTTTTAATTTGAAGTTCAAATGAGATAATTTCGTTTAAATTAATTACAGGACTTGGAATAGGTATTATCCACTGATAACGCTTGCTAGGAAAATTGAATAGGATTTAAAAAATGTGCACCTTTTGAAATTATTCGCAAAATGTAAATTTCTTTGAACACGTCAATATAATAGGAATAAAAAAATCTTGCACAGTGACACTGACGAATCAGTAAAAGCGTTAAAAATTCTAAAGAGATAATGAAGCAATATATTATTCAGTCCATACATGAATTTCAAATAGTTTTTAATTTAAAAAGAATGCTCGTATTCCTTTAACTAACAATTTAATGTTCCTTTAATAATAACTGTCAACTTTAAAATGATGCAGTTTTATTCTGCATAGAATAAAGCAGAGATCAGAAAATGAACTGTGTAATTTCGTGTGTCAAAAAGTTCCTATAATAAGCCGCATGGCGCAAGAAAGCATCACTTATTCTTGTCAGCTTTCGTTTCGATCTGAACTTATGAAACGTCAACTTTGAAATTACACAACTTAATTCCAGATAAAATAAAAAATATGTATAATTTCATTGTGAAAAGACACCCATAATGCACCTGGTGCGGGAAAGCATCATTTACGCTTGCCAACTTTCGGTTCGATCTGAATTTATTTTCGCTAATATTAAGTGTCAACATCAAAATTGCAACACCTTTATTCGACACAAAACAAAGAATTAAATAAAATAAGAATCGTGTAATTTCGTGTGTCGAATGACATCCATAACGACCATCATGGAGCAAAAGATCGTTCGTTTCCATTCGATCAGTTTTTCTCATCTTATTGTGAACTGTAAATTTCAAAACTGCAGTTTTAATCATCAAAGATCTTCTTTCGGATTAACTCCTCGTACAGATGATATAAATTTGTGACGCTTTAAAAACCGTAACAAAGCCACATATATAGTAACATCACTTCACTCATACGATTATAATTCTTACGAGACTGACTGACGAATAAGAAAATTTATTGATGTAGTTTTTGTTTCAAATCTATATTTGTTAAGAATTGATTTGGTCAATAAAGAATTTAAAAAGAGAAATACCGCTCGTGCGTGATTTTGAAACTCTTGTGGTGTCAAACATTAAAAAAAATATAACACTACATAGCATTATATGTATGACATTATAAAACATATAACAGCATTAAAAAATATATAACACTACATAACACTATATCTATGAAAATATACAACAAAATATTTGTTTTATTTTCAATGCCTATTTACAGTTAATTGTGCACACTATAATTGCAGTATAAATTATGTGTAATAAATCAGAAATATATTTAAAATATATGAAAATGGCAAAAAGTTGTATATTTCAAAATATATTTTTAAAATATATTTAGTTCGTATGGGGCTGACACAGCTATTCCAATAAATAGCTTGCAGTCGAGTCAACTATAAATTACGGTTGGGTCAATTTGATTTATGACTCAAGTAAAAGTATTTGCTAAGATATATTATGGAGTGTATCATTTTTATTGGCGACGTATTAAATTAATTTTTTGCTTAAAAACAATGCAAAATTTAGCATTAGACAGTTTGTGCAATTAACGAATGATTTTACCAAAGGTTTATAAACTAAACAATATTCTAAATTATACCACTTTTATTTTATCAAAAAATGCATTATTTAGTTTAATATTAATGTTAATTTTGACGTAGAAACGGAATAAAATATTCATTCTTATGACCCAGTTTATTTAATTTCAGTTATATTCTCCATTAAATGTGACTTCATAAATTATACTTTTATATTTGATATATTATATATATATCAAGTATAGACATTTTGACATGTTTTCATGGTAGCAGGAGCATTTTGATTTTCTAACAAAACTCATAACTTTCTATCAATATTGTGATTATGCTGTTAAAATAAAAATTAAAAAGGTCATTGTAAATAGATTTATTTACTAATCAATTTAAATTCATCGAATCATTAATAATTAATTATAACACTTTACGCGTTTCAATTTATTGAAATAGTATTATAAAATATACTTTTGTCAATATTAAAAATTTTATTAATTTGATTTTTATTTATGTTTGCGTCATTAATGAGTACATCTTCTGATCAAACAATTGTTTTTATTCTATTCATTAAATAAGTCAAAAAATTGTATTTATTGTTCTTTAATATTAAACAATTAGACAAACTAATTGAAAAGAGGAGTAGAATACACTACGACAAACTGTTTAAAATACTGGCACTTAAATGTACAAACAAATGATCACGCTTTTGTGAAATCTTTCATATTTTGAACTGAAACTTTACAAAAATTATTCTTCAATCATAATGAACCATGTCTTCATTCAAAGTTTTATCGTATTTTTATTTTCCATCGAGGAAGTTTTTCTTCCAATATTCAAGTGAATGCTGGAAGCATTAATTAACAATTACAAATTATTTATTATACGTAAATTTTATGGTTTATAATTTATTTCACTAACTACTTAATTAATAAAACATCGATCAGGAGAAGAAAGATGGGATTTTTTTTATTCTGATTATTACAATATCAGTTAAAACTGAATTTGAGACAATTCAATATTTTACAAAAGTCTAACAACATGGGAAATCATTTGACAGTTTTTAAGCGCAAGTACTCTTATGGGATTTGGACCCTCACTTGCAATTTCCACTCGCACACTTAATGCATAATTTAAACCTAACGCTATAAATGTATTATTTAATATTCCATTGACAATAAAATGTTCAATTTTTTTAATATGAACACAATGTTCGAAAATGTTTTTGATACAATTACAAATCAAAAAACATTTAAATTTAACGAGAAGGAGAATCTTATAAAATAAATTTACAGCATCCGTGCTATAATTCTTTAACTGTTATTTACATTACAAGTTAAATTAATACAATATTTATCCAATGGGGATAGTCAGACCACTTCTTTATTTAATTAATTATTGTTGCATTAATTATTAATTGAATTCACTTTAACTAGTGTCATTTATTTATTTAACTTTAATTTTAACCCCGCATTAATTGATAACATAAATTGAAACAAACTGAAACAAGAAGAAATTATACAGTTCATTTTTTATGTTGATATTTATTCTACGTCGGATAGAAAAAAATGATTGGAATTGAACAATTTAGATTACAGTCGATGTGACAATTTGGTAAACATAATAAAAAACCCTCTAACAAATGCTCATCGAAAGACAAGAAATTTCAGAGCTATCAACAATTTGACGTTTCCGTAAAATCATTGTCCTTAAAGAAATTGTTTGAGATACGGAAACCAAAATAAGGATTGGCACACTGAGAAGGCAAATCGATTGTAGTGATGCCAGTTTGGCGTTTCCACTCAGGACATAAACGAGTTCATTGTTTGGTATTAGTATCTTCTTGAAGTACCCACGAGTTACAATCCGAGCCAAATTACATTTTTATGGATGTCGGTAAATATCTTTCATAAATTGAGTCTTGAGCATCAAAACCATAAATACCACATTTTGAGTATTTAAATAAGTACGAAGTACCAAACAAAGTGATTATAGGGACACTTCCATTTACAACATGACTGGGTGTATTATTTTGGGTTGTACGACTGGATTCCCGCGAGTTGATCATGGTTGTCTTTTAAGAATTCAGACCCGAAAGGATGATTCATCGGTAAGGATGACGTTGAAGTAACGACAGTCGGTATTTGCATTTATCCACTCTATTTGCTTTTGACGTGTTTATCACTGAACAATGGTCTCAGCTTTGCGCATCGCCAGCCGAACTTAGACTTCATGTATCAACGTTCATGTATTCAGACTGCTGTATTGTTGTCCTCGAATATTTTTCTTGCATCAAAGAGCACGATGGAATTTTCTTGAATACATGTCTACGTTTTTACATAGTACGGGTTAAGATAAAAGAACTCTGCGGCTCGTTTCTCGGCATTGAAAATTGTTTTGTGTACGTACGTGTAGACTGTTAATCTGTATACCCAGCTTTAAACGATCAGTTTTCCTTCAATATTGTAACTGCTAAATTCAAATTCCACAATAGAGTGTAAGATGTTGAAATCGCTAAATCCAAACCCCGTAATAAAGTGCAAGATGTTGAATTGGATATGGATTGCTGCGAAAACGGTGTTAAATTGGAATTCAACAAAAATGAATGAATCAAAGCTCAATAAGGAGTTTATGATAATTCAACGAGAACAATGGAATTCATGCTTGAATGCTAATATTAAGAAAATAGATGTTAATTTTAACAATTAAATGATAAACTGGTATCAGTTTAGTGAAAATTAATCTCAGATTTACACGTCGAAAGAATGTTGAAAGAAAGTAGAATTTTGATGATTCACTGAATTCCTAAAATCGATGGAATTGTTTAGTTAATTGCAAAGTAGCAGCTATAAAATTAAAAAATGTAATTTCATAGAATGAAACGTGTTACATTGCAATGATGAGATATCTAATTTATGAGATATATTTGCTAACACTGAACTGAAATTAGATAATTACGTTTTACTGTTATTGTTTCGAAATATGTTATATTAAAGAAAATTATTCCAGTAAGTTAAAATAATATAAAAGTTGAAATTAAACGGTAGTTTTATGTTAAAAAATCATCTGTTATTTCAATAAAATTTCGCTAAAAAAGCGAGAAAAAACACATATGTTGTTGTCATTGAAATCTCCATATTTGCGTTGATTACAATGTGACAATGGTTTCCGATGAAAATATTTAATTATTTTACATAAACGCAACGACAAATCAATTTGTGTAAAAATACACACGCTAAAGCGTTCATTAAATTATCATAGCCATTATTGCACGATTTCAATTAACCTGATGCAGTTTAATTTTTAATGAATACACACGCTATCACATAAATTATCGCTCATGGTGTTTCTGTAATCATTTCCAGAGCGTTAGATTATTTTAATAAAATAAAATAAAATATGAGCATACAGAAATGCGTCATTTAAGCGGAATGTCTCAAGGAAAGGAATTCTCATCATCGATAAAAGTTTGAAGTAGGAGAAGTGGGAGCTGTCCAAGTTAAGCCGTTTCAAGTTTCCGAGACTTCCTGTGAAGTTCGTGGTATAGTAATAATTTATGTACTTTAGTCTGTATCGGTCCACACAAATGAGGCAGTACCTTGGAAGCATACCAATTTCATGAAAAGGTGACTTAAAACATGGGAAAATGAATAATCTCATTTATGTAAGAATTTCTTATATAAATTAGTACTTTTAAATTGCTTAAAGCAATTCGATTGCTCGAAAGTGAAAAGAAAATATTTCTGCTCGTATGTGAAAAATAGACACTGATATTTTTTCAATAAATTTAATTATTGCATTATAACTTTTAAATATTAATTCAAAAGCCGTTCTGATTCTGTGTCACAGAATTTACAAAATTGTAATATATACATATGTATGCTTACTGTGAAATTAGTAGCCATTTTTAAATTTTGTGTTTAAAAATAAACAAATCTATCCACTATTAATTTTGGTCTCTTTTTCTGAGGAATTATTAAACACTCCTCGTGCATCAGCAAGATGTGCTTTTTAAAGAAGATTTAGTTTTTAATCAAAATTTTATAAAATTTAATCATTCGAGTTTCTTAAATTGATTTTCAAAAAAACATTCGTTCAAAATTTTAGTTGTTTCAATAAAAAAATGAAATGAGTCTTATTATTAAATAAGTTTATAATTGTTTCTTTGATGGAAAATTGAATTCCTGGACAAAACTGTTTAATTCGAGATTTTAATTTATTTATTATTGTTAATATTAACAAAATTTGTATTTATATGGCAATAACAAATAGGTGGATTAATTGAATTTCTACTAATGGTACGATTTTATGTTGTAAATAGATGCAATATTATTTTACATGTTTAATTAATATTAATTAAACTAAATGCACCAGTATGAATTGACTGTGACTGGAATAATTTCATTTACATAAATTATCATGTTGTGTACATATTTCTTACAAAGTTTTGACATTTTTGTTTTTCAATGCAAAATTTAATTTTGTAAGATTA
>JABFOX010001662.1:0-12568 GCA_022817665.1 Axea sp. ZL-2020
TTTTGACGAAGAAAATATTTTGTTAATTTTGAATTTCGATGAATATGGAATAGATAAAAATAAAATTTTCCAGATAATTTCACTAGAATTTTATAATTTATATTTTAAATAATTTTTAAAGAATAGTAATTGTTTATGTAGTATTAATAATTAATTATCTGTTGTATACCTGACGAATATAATTAATTATCGGGTAACTCTTCAGAAGGAAACAAACAATCTGATAAAATGAAAAATGAAAATCACTCCTACGTAAAAAAATCGGGAAAAGAAGAAATTCATGTGTAAGTCGAGCTGAACTATTTGAAAATTATCTTTGAATTTTTGTTTTGAATAATGTGTTTTCCTTTCTTCCAGGCATAATAAGCAAGAAAACGCACCAGTGAGCGAACCAGACGCAATCGATTATATAAATATTTTGAAGCGAACAAAAAGATCCAATAAATTAGGAAGTTTAGCTTACATTAGAAAAAAGGAAAAGATAGGAACCGATAAACTTAAATAAAGCATTCGCTCTCGCTTTGAATAATAAAGGGGAAGCTATGACCGAAGCAGATAACGGCGTAGGAGAAATACAAGAAACTACTTCGCATAGTTCAACGAAGAAAATTAAGAAAGTTAGATTTAAGTTGGACAAAACGGTACCAAGATCGACGGCTTCGATTAGACCATCAGCATGGAACAATTATTCAACTCATTTGAGGAGTAAAAATCCAAACACTGAAGTCTTAATGAAAAGTTCCGTTGAAAATTTCAAATCGGGAATTCCCCTGATCAAGTGATGGATATGGTTGAATCCAAGAAAAATGTGGATGGACAGAAAAAATGAAAACTGATGAAGATTTTCAAAATTAAAAAATATTAATCTGTTTTATTTTAAATTTCTAAATATATCAAAATATTTTGTACAGAATATTTAATATTAAAATAAATCTAGTAATTAAAAGAAAGACATTCATTAATTTATTCTCTTAAGGTTTTTTTATATTAAAAGAACTGCATTAAATAAACAAAAGCAAGGTAAGGTAGGTAACCAATGTAAAACTGTTTAGTGACAGACGTCAATTTTTAACCACAATTTTTGAAATAATGATTTGAAATCAAATAGTACACAAATGTTAAATGATTGATCTTTTGAAACAATGTTTCTTACAAACATTTTACAGACAATAAATAACTTGAAGGATCTTTTATCTAATAAAATTTAAGTCGAAGGACAGATAATTTTGAGCAAAATTGCAGAATCTTCTAGGGAAAGAAAATCTCAGAGCTATCGAAAAGAACGAAACTGACAGAGTTCCTTTTAATATCGAATCGCGTGGCTGAAAAGCGTAGGCGGAATCGATACTGAATTGACTGATGAGGAAATATCCGACAGATCAACCGAAATACTAACTTCCTCTTCGACTTCTTTCTTCGCATCCTCGCATGTACCGGATACAATAGTCTTCGAATAATATGAACGATGGTACGTTGAACGAGTCCGTCTTTAATACAAAAAATATCTGCTTATATATTTTTATTTCTTTTTAACAGATGAAAATTCTGATAGTGAACAAGACGAAACTTCTACTTTACGACATCGTCGTTTGCATCGGAATCAACTTGGAAATCACCTTTTTCAAAGTTTGGTTAAATAATTTTACAATACGTTTCACTAAAAATACAACGCTAGACATTTAATTTTTGTTTTTTAATACCAAGTAATTTTAAATTTAATAATTTTTTAAAATTAAAATTATTAAAAACTTCAGTTTTTTCATTTTTGATGTTATAGTTTCATTTGATATTTATGATAGATAATTGCAAATTTGTTTTATCCAGGAGGAAGCAGGGTTAAAGATATTTATGAAGATAAGAATAATAATGGGAGGACAAGTGTTAAAGAAACGGAACACAATTGTGTGAATTGTATCTGTGACGTAGCGCACGCTATTACAGATTTGAAACGGATTTTGATGCGAAAAAATGATTTGCTCCGTAGAATTAGTGTTTATGATTGTAGTAAATATAATGACATTGGCGATGAGATCGTTAAAATGAATAGCAATGTGGAGTCCTTACCACGATATTATTCCGAGATCGATGAAACGAAGGGAAGGAAATATGTCAACGAAGAAGAAATTGAAAGCTGTTTAAGACGAGGCATTAGGAGAGAAATTGGTATCTTTTTAATGTCAATAATAGTTTTTAATTATTTTTTGAGATTATTAACATAATTAAGTAAAAATTAATGTTCAGTATTAATTCAGTATTATATCTACTGTTTTGTGACATAAATTTGTTTATAATTTTGTATGCTTGATTTTTTTATTTTATAATTAAGTATTACAATAATTTGAACAATACATTATGCAATTTTTAGATTTAATTTTATACATTTTTTAGATCATGAGATATTAACACTTCCTGGTTTCAATTTAAATATACCATGTAACCATGAGGAAGAGGAATTTATGTGGACGATGAGTATAAGTAGACCAAATTACACTTGGACAAGATCAGATGATTTACCTATTTCAGGTTTTTTATTTTAACAAATTACAATTAAAATACAAATAAAAGACCAACATTTTTTTATAAATAATTGTGAACAATTTTTTTATATTTCATGAATTATTATATATTATAACGTAAAAAACATGTTTTTGTTCGAACGGTATTTTATACTATTATATGTAAAATTAAATTTAATACATTTTAAAATGTGATGTTTGACATGTATATATAAAAATATGATACAAAATAAATATAAATATAAATGTATTAAAAACTGCAATTTTTGTAAAATAATACATTTTATTTTATAAGCACTTATATAGTTTTAATAAAAATGTAATTGTTGATATTTTATATTTAAAAATGTGTGTTGACAGTGTACTATATGAAACACAAGAATGTTGTAACAGTTACTTAATAAGTTTAATAATATATATATAATAAAAAATAAAATAATAATGTTTAGAATCAAATCATTTTTGTAACATAATTGTTAAGTTAATTATATTATAAATGAATAAAATGTATTGTACGATAAATTACACATTTTATGTACACATATGTAATATATACATTTATTTTGCATATGAAAGAATTGTAAAAACTTTAAAACTTAACTTAAGAGTTTGTATTTTGATTTTTATTATCAAATATTAAAATTATTACATGAAATATGTATTTGAAGCATTTTTGAATTTATCAACTATGCTACTTTTATTGATACTAATAAACAAAATGTTTTTTTTTAGTTATTAGAGATAAGTTCATACGTGCTTATAAATGAAAACAGTTCAATTTTATACATTATCGTCGGTTGATTTCTGATATAAAACAAAACATCTTTTTTTAAACAATATCATTATTTGTATTTTGTTATATAAACGCAAATGTTTCCTGATGCAGTGATGTGAAGTAATTCAAGAAATGCGATATGCAGCATTTAATGGCATTTAAAATTAAAAACTCAACTCTGTTCATTTGTTTCAGTTATAGAGTTATCTATAATAACCACAAAAGAAATATTTTTTATTGGTATCAAAGTTATCAAATTTGCATTATATAAAAGCTAAATTAATATTGAAATAATCTGTACAATACTACGAAAAATCCGATGCGAATATATTATAATCAATTTAACATTTTTTACTGTAAATTTAATCGGATTTTCGAAGAATTTGTATATTATTTGTTGAGTGATCAAAAGCTACATCGAAAAATGCTAAATTGATTAAATGCATATTGGAATGTTTTTTTATAATGATAACAAATTTTAATAAATAAAAAAAATATATATATATATAGTTCAAATATAGTAAATATATTGTATGACAGTTGCACTGCTTGAAAAATCATTAAAAGATTTTATTTAAAAAACAAAAATTATTTGTTCTAAAAAAATACATTGTCATATTCATTAATGCATACAGTAACTGACTTTATTTATTAAAAACATTTTTTTAATAACAAATGATCCTTCTTTAAAAGAGTTTTGTTTGGCTATAAAGGAATGTTTTTAATATTATATTAATAATATTATAATAATAATATTGACTCAATAATATTAATTTTAAAATTAAATTAATGTATCGATTAAAAAATAGATAGCATATACATATGCAATTCTAAAATGCATTTATAAAAATAAAATTTTTAAACTGACATCTAATTATTTTTATTGAATTACTATAGGGTATGTCCAAAAAAATGGAGTGCTGGAACTTTACGACGTAGACACAAAAAATACAGGAAATTATTCCTGTCGCGTAAGCTACATCGATCCAGATAATGAGGAACCAATACTAACTGTCTATTCCCATTGGGTTCAAGGTATATTTTTTAGGGGTGATGCATTTGGTTTAATATTCTCTTGTCAATTGATAGCATGTTGCGGAAATATTTTTAGTTACATGTTGCTTTTCCTGTTTTGTATTTAATCAATTTCTGTATGGTTATATCATTTTTTAATCTATTTATTATATGTTAGGAAAAAACACATATCAAGAGATGAAAAAAAGATTAACGTAGAATATTTTAGTAATATAAATTTGTCATACTTGGTAGTATTATAAATTTAAAAAATATTAAATGTCTCAGTTGAAAAATATTTGTAAAATAATTTTTAAAACTTAAAATTCGTCTTCTATATATATTATCAATTTATGCTATAAAAAGTGAATGGAAAAATAATTTGAATATTTATTTAAAACAATAAAGAAAAATATTAAAATAATATTTTATAATATAGTTCGAAAATATTTGTTAGGTCTATATCTAATTATTTTAAGTTACTCTAAATATTTATAGCTTTTATTGAAGAAATGCACATTAATTCTTATGGGGTGATAAATTTTAATTTAGTCACGAACTATTTAATCACTATTAATTCTATGCTAAAAATATTAATACAAATTCTGAATCATTTTAGTTGTAACTTTACCGTATTATATATTAAGAGGTGGTAATCGTTACGAGGTAGACATATGCGATGATGCGGAGGTTGATGTTATTGCGACTTATTTGCCACAAAAACTGAACGACGTACTATGTCAAAATGAAATTTGCGACGTGTACATTTTTACACCGCATTGTCGTCGGAGAAAAGTGAGTTTCCTTACGTCTAAATGTAACTTTCTCATATGTGCGCAAAATGACAAATTTTACATTAAATTTTTATTGTCGAGACAGATCTTTGTTAGTACTATTTTGGTACCCGCTAATATCGCAAAACTGGTTCCAGTTGGTATTAAAATATGCGGTCTTCGTTGTCGCAAAGCAATTCAAGACAAAGTTGCGTTGCTGCTGAGTAGAAATTTAAGATCCATTTTACAAAAAACGAGTAAAATAATTTTCAGAATAATCTGCATACATAAATCAATATACAGACATTTTATTCATTTAATTTATTAGTGTTTAATTTTTAAATAATTATAATTCATTATTTATTGCTTATCTTAAGAAATTATTTAGTATACATCTAAAACTATGTTATGTGAGTTTTTATAAATTTTAATTTGTTATATATTATATAATACTTATTGCCAGTTTTAATTAAAATAAGATATAATTATGAGTCAGGTATATAATAATTTATTGTAGTTCTTGTCTATTGATATATGTATATAATTTTGTTAATGGAATCAGCAGTTTTTACACTTGACAATATCTCTATAGAGATCTTTAACCACAGTTGTTTTCAGGCTACCGCACCATCAAGAAAGACTTGTGCCAATCCAAAAAGACAATAAGAAAAAACCGAGAAGTAAAAGAGGAAAGAACAAAAAGTACAAATCGAGCGAGAGTGCTGGCGAGGTAGGTCTTCTCATTGGATGTCCTGCTGGATATAGTCTTCAGGAAACTCATTGTCGTGAGTGATCATTTACCTTACAATTAATTCACAATTGCTTTACTCCATTATGGACTGTTGTAAAATTACAATTCATTTAATCAAAAGGTAAAAGAACAGAAAAAAATTTATAAAGAACAAAATATTTTGTGAAATGTACCCTTTCTCAGATTTAATCATAATTATAATATTTACAAGTATTATAATAGTGCATTATAATAATACAAATGTTTCCGCAAAAATGCTAAAATTAAGTTATACTTTTTAATCTACAATGCGTGCTTTTAAGTTTTATATATCTTTATAAATTATTATTGAATGATTTCAATAATGTAATAATTATCAGAATTTAATTCACAGCAAAGATAAAAAAACAAAAAAACTTATTCCATTACTACACAGTGTCTCAATTATAGAAAATAAAGTTATTTGCTTATTAATTTATATTAAGGAAATGACTATTTAAAAAGAAAATATTCTTCCATTAATTTGTATTTTCGCGGGAAATTAAAATTACAATAATCATTAATACACAAGTGGACATTTTTTATCGTGAGGTTTTTATGGATAATTAATATCCAAGGTTTTAAGCATATAAGGCTTTTTATAAATAATTTAGAGAATAAAATAAGATGCATTTGATATTTTTATCAAGATGAGTTTTATCGTTATATTAGCTTAAAACTGACACTTAAATGTTAAAACTGCTACTGGCTTACGGTGTCACGTACTTTAATCAGTGCCTTCTGTATCTGAAAGCTTGAAATGCATTTCAGAAGCTTAAATGTATTACAAGTCACGTGATATATAGTAGAACAATGAGATTATTTGCAATTTGTTGACATCTGATATAAATACATTTACTCAAAATTTGACATTTTAATTTTAAAATTAATTTAATATGTAAAATTAGTAACAAAGAAATAAAAAAAATATTATTTACAATTTAATGTTATATTTAAATCTTGATGCTTATAAAATTTTTGTGAGAAAATGAAAGTATTCAGTAATTTCTTATATTTTTAGTACCATTAATTTGAAATGAAGTAATTAAATGATTCTACTAATCAGAACATAAATTATAATATGATATTCTACGTAAACTAATTTAACATAAATCTGGACTAAAATCACATTTTCTCGGTTTAGTTCCTTGTAACGTCGGTTTTTATAGTGAGGATGGATCCTCGTCTTGTAAAAAGTGTCCCATGGGAAGTCATCAACCAAATACGGGATCGCGAACTTGTCGCGCTTGTATTAATCCTTTTGTTGAAGGTTGTCATCAAATGGTACTGATTGATTGACTTATAAATATAAACGACTTTGTAATTTGCATTTTTTTCAATTAAATAATTCAGTATAATGATAAAGTCAAATTTTGTTCTGAAAAAGAATATATATTTTATTATCATTTACACTGAATTTGATTGATGTAATTATGAAATATAATTAATTAAATTTATTTATAAAAAATTATAACATTTTAACATAATATATAGTTTTTCATTTTATAGATATGGGATTCTTCATCTATTATTTTTATAGTCATCATTACAGTATGTGCATCTGTTATAATTTCAGTAATTATAACATTAATTGTCATGTGTATAAAAAGAATATTCCGGAAAAAACAATGCAAATCAAAAGAAATTATTTGCACAGCAGAGGTTGCATTTTAAATTTTAATTTATTATAATAAATTTTGAATGTATTGCTTGTATAGTTCCATATTTTAAAATATTTGTGTCATAGCAATCTTGTGATGATGAAGTTATACCTTTGATGCAACATGAAAAGGAAAGTAGCGACGATGGTGAACATTTCAGTGACAGTAATAATAAACAAAAAATACAACGGAGTACAAAGAAAAAGTTCAAGAAATACAATGAAGATCATAAGACAGAACGGAATTTTGTCCTCATTGACAAAAATGAGGTTTTACCTGTATTTTTATTTGATGTAGTTTTAAAAAATATTTTAGTTTGATAAAAATATTTATGAAAAGAATTATTTCGTAAAATTTGTGATAATAATAAACTCGTATTTTTTTAGTCAGAGAAGAAAGGTAAAGATGGTAAAAAAAAGCTAAAAAGAAAAATAATTGGTTTTCAATATGTTCCCGTTGCATGTCTTGAATCATATCATTCTAATCGAGGCTACTGTGACAATTGTAAGATATGTTTTTTATTTATTTTTATAATTTAACTAGTTTTGATAACAATCAAACTTTTTGTATTAATACATTTTTTTTTATTATTATTGTAGTATATATATATATTAATATATTTGGTATGCATTAATACATACAAAAAAATAATATATATATATTTTTATATTAATAATATATTTTAATTTTATTAATTATATTTAAAATTTTATTCAATAGATCTATCAAATGCTTCAAATCGTAGAAAACCTCCACTACCTGTACCAGACTTTGAAAAAGAAATACATCATCTTTAAAAAAGTTTGTAAACATTACCAGAATACAGTTTGTAGTCCATAATCTATTTTATGTTAATAATTAGGTAATATTTTCTATATTTTTAATAATACAGAATAATTATCTTAGGTAAAATGTTATAAACATTTTGTGTACTTTTCAAATTTAAGAAAATACTTGTTTATGAACTTTTTGATATCAATAATTATATAATTGTTATATATATTAAATATTGGCAATGATTTCAATTGAAAATTATATTATATAAGATCTATTAAATTTAAAATAATTGATAATAAATTGTATTAATTAATATAATTTAATTAATAAAGCAAATAATTTATTAAAAAAATTATTATATGGTATTATCGAAAAAATTTAAATTAAATTAGTACATTTGAAGGTTTTTTATTAAATACACATGTTTATGTACATTGTATATATTAATGTAAAAGAACTGCTTTTAGATATTTCTTTAATTTTTGGAAATTTTGAAATTGCCTACACTTCAAAAATTGAATGAGACTAATGGCCTTATATTTTATCTGAAAATAAAAATATTCATTTAAATTAAAATTCAGCAATTTATATTTTGAGTAATAAAATGTTAATTTATAACTTGCTTTTTCTTACTTCATTTAATCCTTTAACAATTGATGACGTGCGAGTAGGAATGGTATTGCAAATCCACTACCAAGGTATGCAGTGAATATAAATGTTAACTTAAATCTGTTATTAATGCTGAATGGAATATTCTGTAAAACGAGAAATGAATAAATATTACTGATTTTCTCTATAATAATACAAAGAAGGAAATTATTATATATATAGTAATAAATCATTACTAAAATTCTATAAACTGTAAAAATATGATTTAAATTTGTTTTAGTGAATTTAATTACCAAATTTGTTGTAATATTCATATTAAAACATTGTCATTTAGTATTGATAAAATTAATATTTTTCTTTTAGATATCATAATTAACCATTTTAGATCAATGAAACAATTAACTTGAAAAATTGTATAAATTAAATTATATTCAATTTAACAGTTTAATTATAAAAGCATATGAAAATGTACTATTAAAAAGAATACATTTATTGTCAGAAATTTTACATAAAAGATATAACAATATTTCAAGTTTTGCGAGTGTGGAAATAGTGTAAGCGCACAGTAGTTATGCAATTACGATAAAATACTTACTGCTCCTGGATAACCACCATGATCATCATCGTGAGATCTACGCATTATGGTGGTAGAAAACCGTCTAATGGCTTGACGTGAAATCATTTTCATCAGAATTACACAATATTTTTAAGAAATAATGAACGAATTTTTATTGCCGAATAAGACAAACTAATATGGCGCAACGAGGTAGCAGAGGATATCGAATTTTGCACGATTTCAGTGCCATCTGTTGAAAAAATTAGTACGTCTGTGTCGATAGCGTAGTTTCAATATGAGCGGGTTATTTCAAATGTATAATATTACATGTAATAATAAACTTTAATTTATTAATGTAAATTATCATTAGAATCTAAATAAAGAATATCTCCATTACATGTAGATATATAAAAAAATCTTTAGGCCGAGTAATAAAGATTAAAATATAGTCTATTATAGTCTATATAATTAATACTGATGAAGAGTTACTATTGTTATTGATGTAAATTTTTGATTGAATAGCGAAATAAAAATATATCTAGAATTATAAATTTACGTTTATTTTAAATGTATGTTTTGAATTTGTTTAATCACAAATAAAACTTATAATCATATTTTTCACATTAAATAAATTTAATTATACTTTAAATAATTTTAAAACGTTAGTTGAATAATTAACATATCAAAGATCAAATAATACAAGAAACAGTAAGTACAATAGAAAAATGAAACTACATTTTCATAAGATTTGATCTGAAAGTGTTTTCGGTACTATTTTAGAGAGTATTTTAATCATTATTTAAACCTATTCTAATAACAAATAAAAAGCATTTTGGAAACTTTTATTCGTACATGATTTATATATGGCATTCAAAAATGTAAATTATAACGTTTTAATCCATTGAAAGATTTTAATAACTTGTAAATTAATTTTTAATATCATACGAAATAAGTCTCATCTCCTTCTAGTGGAATTATGCAGATAGTTTCTTAGAGATTGGTATTCAAGAATTCATTTTAATCATCAAATTCGATCATTTCGTACATTGATTTGATTGTAATACTAAAGATAATTATAATTGAAATATGTTTTGTAGTTGAAGAAAAGATCTGGTAATTAAAAGTTTTAAGTTGACAATATCTTAATGCACAAAATGTAGCTTTATATTTTGATTTCTTTAAATATGGTTAATCTTTGAGCTTAAAAATCCATTTACAACTTATCGGCTTCATTTCGTCCTATGTGTTATTCCTTCTATAGGCATCCAACTTTTCTTTTATTGCAGTTATCCAATTTTGTGTCTCATTGTTCTCTAGTGTCTCTGCATAAGATTATGTTTCCTATATTTCAGCGATGTTAGCGGTATATCTTTAAGGAGAGTTAATGCTGTTTCTAGGTCTTAATAAGTATCGTTTATTATTTTAGTCAGGAGTGACCTCAGATGTATTATCTTAGTAACCAATTCAATTGTCTTGATTATTGTTTTGAATATGCTGTCCTCTTGAGAGTTGTTGAATATCAATTCTAATAGAAGAAAACAGTACAATGCAACGACTTCAAAAGTTTGAGAACGTTGTTTCGATGTTATACCTTTATCGCGAGATTATTTGTCTTCAAAAATCGTCAATTTAATACTTCTGAACTCAACGTCAATTTAATACATTCTGAAAATCAAATATACTTAATAATTACCAGTATGTTTCTTTTAATGAGAAATAAAACGAATTGTAATTTTACGTTAATACGTACTTGGAACATTCTTCTAAGATTTAAAAAATAATTTGTACTCATTAAAATGATTATTTCGTATAATAGGAAAAAGGAAAAAAGAAACTACAACGTATAGCAAGTTTATAAATGTGTGTTTGATATCCTCTTACTATGTAATTGCGTTTTGGTTAGTTTATAACAAGTTATTAATTTTTTTCTATATTTAAACAAAAAACACTTTTATATTTACACATAAAATACATAAAAAATCATTTAACACAGTCTGCAACAATATTTCAATAAAACTTCAGCAATACCTTAAGCGGAGGAAAAACTACTACTGTCATAGAGTTACCAAACTTTGGTGTGTCTATAGACATTCTAGAATTCATGCAATATTTTAATTTTGCCCCATTTGTGCTGTGAAATATTGTTAACAAAACAAAAGACAGCGTGAGAATTGATAGTTTAGGTATATTAGAAACGGGAAAAAATAACGTGTTTTCACTGTTGAGCAATATTTTAAAAATAATAAAGATTAGGCAGCTACAGTTCAACATTTTTATAAGGATTATTTTCATCTTGATGGTTTTGTTAATTGATAATATTGTCATATTTGAGGTTTAGAAAATTCATAAGTGATTGTTGAGAAACAAATGTATTCAAACAGTGTAATTTTTTAGTACGAATTGTGGAAAGGAAGCATCATCGGACTATTCTTTTTTGAAAATACATCTGATCAAGCAATAAAAGTTAACAATACTCGTTATTGTAATATTGTAATCCAGTTTTATGTATCTAAATTGTAAGATAGAAATGTAGTTTCAACAAATCGGAGCCGTGAGCTATTCAGTCTGATAAAATATTCAGTTTTTGCATGATTCATTCTTTGTTTGTGTAATTTCCTATTATGGTGGTTAGATTTGGCTATTTAGGTCATGAGATTTAATAACTGTTGGATTTTGTTCATTGGGTGCTTTTGAAATGCAAGGTTTATGTCAATTAAACCATGTTCACTCACGCCTTGAAGGAGGAACTTGAGTTCTGTATGAATGAAATTTAACCATATTTATGCAAAATGGTTATAGCAAATTTTGATAAAAGAATGCATTACGTGTGAGCAAAGCTATGAAGGCTATTTACATAGCGTACTATTCATATATAATCGTATATTGTATATTTTATGAAGGGCGTCTCAAAATACTCAAATAAAATTTTAAATAATTTACTGTCATTGAGCTATTTATTAGGAGGTTCATATTTTATGGACGAAACGTTAGAAATATTAGGTTGGGGAAAAAGAAATCCATTATTTTTTCGGTAGATGGCTGTAGTGATCGATATCTCGTAAATTATCGATCAAACAATTTCAAATTTATGCTCGTTGTCAAGGTAACAGTTCGCACT
>JABFOX010001663.1:0-12563 GCA_022817665.1 Axea sp. ZL-2020
AATCAGAATACCTCTGGGTGCGGAGGTTCGAGTTCTACAGACTGCGAGTGTGGGTTTTTTTTTTACATAATATTTTTATTGTATATATATACATTATATTTTGATGTTTTACATGATTTTTTTTGTACAAATATTTTTCAAAATTACCAAAATATGTGGAAAAAATTTAAATTTTGTATATTATAAAAGAAATTAACTAATATGGCCATTCAGACCAAAAATATTGTAAAAAAAGATACAACAATGTATGTGAGGATTTAAGATTTATATAAAAGGAATTGATTATATAATTTTCCTTTTTTTATGTTTAATTTGAATAGTTTTTTTTATTTTTATTAAAATCATTGTCGCTTTTTTTATTAAAATGAAATTCGTTTAATTTTATAAAAATATAATATAAATGATACAAAGTTATTGTATTTCATATTTATAAAATAATGCTAATTAAAATAGTAATACTACTAAATTACTATATTACTACTATTACTAATAGTATTACTACTAAAAAAAGCACATACTACTAAACATAGTTTTACTTTTTATTGATGAATGAAAATAAGTTTTAATGACCGATTACTGCTTAATATAATTTTAGTTATTAAATTCAATATTCATATAATCGTAAACAAATTCGCATAAAGTTTTGTAACGATTTATGTATAACATAATATAACGATTTATATATAACATTTATGTATAAATGTTATATAAATAAATCAACTTGACAAGAAAATGAAACAGCGTAGCAATAAATTGTAACCTGACAATGTCAAAAACAGTCAAAATGAGAATAGCTGACATTTTGTAAATTGTCTTTCGATTTCATGCGATCCGATCTTGTCAAACGATAATTTATGTTGTTTCAATTTCTATATTTATTTGTTTCGTCGTTCTAAATACATATGCCACTTTCAGAATCATAGCAATAACATTTTAGCGTATTGTAAGTTAACACCACTTTCTTGTTTGATAGAATTTACTTTAAATAATATAATTTATACCAAATTTGTGTACTGGAAAAGGTATATAATTAGCTGTTTTACATACAACAGTAAAATGAAATTCATTGTTAATAAATATATTAGAAAATGCCATTATATTTCTAATAAATTTTTGTAATTTATGTAATTATATAAAAAGATTACGGTCTGAAAACTTATATTACATAATAATATAATAAAAACTAAACACTATAACATAGAAATATAAATAAATTTAAAACAAGAATAAACAAAACATAAATAAACATATAGGATATACAAATATTATGTTATACACCAGTTATTTAATGCAAGTTGCAAATAAACTTAAACCTTACACTTTTAAACATTTTTAAGACATCTGCAATTAATAAATATTAATCTTTTTATGCTACCAAACAAATTCCATTAATAAATGTATTAAAAAGCAAGTGTGATTCGTGAAGAATTTCGGAGTACAGTAATTTCATCGTAGATAAAGATTTCATATTTGACGTATTGTATAGTTAGTCAAGGAGCTATGAAAACAATCCAGCAATTTTCCGATAATACTGAATGATCTCAATTTTTGTAACAAAGGATGATTAACTGAATCAAAAGCTTCACTAAAATTGGTGTTTATCTATTGTCTATCTTTATCTGATCATTCAAGAATGTATTGTAAAAAACATCAAATTCTTCAATATTTCTACCTTTCATAAAACCGAATTGGTTTAAGGTAATCAGTAATAACTGACTACATATGTATTATACTCATAGTAGAGATCGATCTATATTTAGAAATATCATTTTTTTCCAGATTTATGAGTAGATATTACATATCGGGACTTTCATTCGTTTGGTAAAACGTCCATGGATAACGATTTATTAAAATTTATATGTAAAAAGTAAGAAAATACGCAGGGTCAGGTTTTCAATAAGAATGAAGGCAATCTATCAGGACCAGGCATTTTTTCGTTATCCAAATGATTTATTTTCACAAAAATCTCATTGTTCGATATCAATGCAATATTCCAGAAATATTTCGGATTAGCTATAGCAGAGTATTGATAAGAAATGGAGTAACCGATATCCACATATAGCAAAATCCTGGTATAATAATTGGGAGAATCTGGTAATAGTTTTTGCAATATCCAGAAAGTATCCGTAAGATAATTTACACTACAAATGCTATAGAATCGCTGAATAGTCAATTGAGAAAAGTTACAAGAAATAAGCGTGTTTTCCCAAATGATGATGCGGTATTCAAGGTTTTATACCTAACGATTGATTATATTACCAAAAAATGGACCATGCCTATCTCTAGCCTCAGCAAAGAACTTTGTGTAAATATCAGATGATTAACATGAGAGAATCTAATGATTAAACTTCTTCAAACGTTTGCTTTAGCAGCCAATTGCTTTGTCGTATCCTTAGCTTAATGGAATGCTCATATACTTCGTGCCGCGTGCGACTTGTGTGACTCCGTATGTTCCTTGCACTTGCCTTAACTGAAATCAAGTGTTCAAAAAACTTAATGAATGCGTTTCGAAACTTTAGTCATGAACAACCTTTCTAAAGTTTGTGAAAGATAAAATTCAACGATTTTTGCAAAGAAGTATTATATGTTACAGACGCTATTAAAGTTACGAAACTTGTATACTCAGATTATTAACAACTCGCGCTAGTGTAATAAATGAAAATAGACTAAAATTATTCACTATATTTACCAAAATCAATATTACAATGCAGATTGCCCAGCTGCGAGCCTTGCTATAGAGACTCTATATGGCGAACATGAAACATAATCTAGACCTGAATCGTGAAAAAATTTTATTGATTCTGGATCCCCTCCATGCTCTCCACAAACACCTAACTTAATGTTTGGGTTTGTTGATTTTGCTTTTTGCACGGCAAGTCTGATAAGTTGGCCAACTCCGTTTGTATCTATCGAAACAAACGGATCTTTCTGAAAAATCTTTTGTTCTAGATATGTTGGTAAAAACTTGGCACAGTCATCTCGAGAGATACCCATGACCATTTGTGTTAGGTCATTTGTACCAAAGCTACAAAAATCAACGAGTGGAGCTATTTTATCTGCTTCAAGAGCAAGTTTTGGTAGCTCTATCATAGTTCCGAACAAAAATTTAGCTTCAAAGTCGAACTGAGCCTTTACTTCCAAAGCAGTTTCACAAACAATTTTTTTAACTATTTGCAGCTCAGCTGTGTTCATAATAAGCGGCACCATTATTTCAGGAATAATATAGATACCGGCTTGCTGTGCAAATTGCCTCGCAGCAAGTAGAATAGCCTTCACTTGCATTGAATAGATTTCCGGATACGTAACAGCAAGCCTAGAACCTCTATGCCCAAGCATTGGATTTACTTCTTTTAATCTTGCAATCTCAGTTGCAACATAATCTACACTATTGTCACTAGCCCCTGCAAATCTCTCTATTTCCTCATTTGTCAGTGGAAGAAATTCATGCAACGGTGGATCAAGCAATCTAATTACAATAGGCTTTTCCAGCATAATTTCAAAAAGATCAAGAAAATCCTGCTGCTGATACGGCAATAACATGTTAAGCGCTTTTACTCTTTCTTCTTTTTCTTTCGAAAGAATCATTTTGCGCATCCAAAATATTCTCTCAGACTGAAAAAACATATGTTCCGTTCTACATAACCCTATTCCAAGCGCACCAAATTCTAAAGCTATTTTAGCATCTTGCTTAGTCTCAGCGTTTGCCATCACTGACATTTTAGCAAAGCTGTCTGCAATTTTTGTTATTCTTCTATATTCATTAGAAACGCCTTGTAAAACTGTTGCTACTTTACCTGCAATGATATCTCCATTCATTCCATTTATCGTGATCCAATCCCCTTCTTTAAGGATCGTAGTGCCGATCTTCAGCGTCCTCTTCTCTACATCTATTGTTATGCTAGATGCTCCACATACACACGGCTTTCCCATACTTCTTGCAACAACAGCTGCATGAGAAGTCATGCCACCACGTGCAGTTAGTATTCCGCAAGATGCGTTCATACCAGCAATATCTTCTGGACTAGTTTCATGCCTCACTAGTATTACACTTTTACCTCGTGACATATCTTCTGCCGCTTTTGATGAAAAAACAATCTGTCCGCTAGCAGCTCCAGGAGAAGCAGGAAGCCCTCTTGCAATCACTTTGCTTGTTTCATTTGGATCTATTACTGGGTGTATCAACTGCTCTATGTTTTTTGCACTAACTTTCATAAGAGCTTCTTTATCTGATAAAATTCTATCATCAACCATATCAAGAGCAATTTTGATATTTGCTTGAACACTTCTTTTTCCAGTTCTAGTTTGTAAAATCCACAATTTTCCATCCTCAATTGTGAATTCTATATCCTGCATTTCTTTATAGTGTTTCTCAAGTTTCTCAGCTATTTTAATTAGATTAGAAAAAATTTGAGGCATTTTCTCCTCAAGTGATTCTATATCACTACCTCCAAACTCAGGTTTGCAACTAATGGAAATTGGCAATGGGGTATAGGTACCAGATACTATATCCTCCCCTTGAGCATTAGGCAAAAACTCACCAAATATTCTTTTCTCTCCATTTGATGGGCAGCGCGTAAACATTACACCAGTTGCACTGTTGTCACCAAAGTTACCAAATACCATTGCCTGTACATTCGCAGCTGTCCATATATCATCTGATATTGAATGAATAGCTCTATATTTCTTTGCTCTGTTACTATGCCAAGAGTCAAAAACTGCACACACAGCACCCCAAAGTTGTTCCCATGGGGCTTCTGGAAATTCTCTCCCTGTTCTTTTTATTATTAGATCTTTATATTCATCTATGATCTTATTCATTAATGTTGAATCAATATCTTGGTCTTGAGAGATGTTTTCCCTTCTTTTATGATTATTAAAGATTTTTTCAAATTCATATAAATCTATGCCAAGTACTACAGAAGAATACATTTGAATAAATCTTCTATAACTATCATACGCAAATCTTTCGTTCTTTGAGCTTGTAGCAAGTAACTTAACTGAACTATCGTTTAGCCCCAAGTTCAATATTGTATCCATCATACCAGGCATTGAGATTGCAGCACCAGACCTTACAGAAACGAGTAAGTTACTATTTGGTCCACCAAACCTTTTTCCAAGAGTATTTTCTAGATGAATAATTCCTTCAACGACTTGACTCTTTATCACATCCAACAAAGATCTGGAGTTCTGATAATATTCGAAACAAGCAGCTGTAGAAATAGTAAAACCAGGTGGTACTGGTATGCCAATCTTAAGCATTTCTGCAAGATTTGCACCTTTAGAACCAAGCAGAGACTTCATTGAGCAATCTCCGTCAATATGATTTTGACTAAATTTATAGACGTATTGAACAGTTTCTGGTTTCATCCAATTATTCTTCGTCTTAGATTGATTAATAAGTTAAGTTGGGATTCTAGCCGATATTATAATGAGGGTAAACTACAGCTCTCTAGTTGCTTAATTTAACTTTTTCACGTTTCATACATATACTTGTTGGACCCAAAAAATCCTCACGCTAGCACTTATGAAGGCAGTACCATAATAAACACCAATTCTTCATTTACCTGCGGTATACGATATAATCTCTTAGATCTCAGTATGAAAAATCTAGCTATTTAAACAATCGTGTACATCTAGCGTACCAGATATAAAGTACCAAACTCCTAGCACTTGTATACACATATCATTTGACTATTGCAAATATTTTTAATATAAGTCCATGACGCTTATGAAATACTGAAAGGGGTGTGGATGTTAATGCGAAACTTAGGTCTCATGCAAACTATTAGGTTTGTTGCGTTTGGATTTATTACGGATAAATTATGCGAGAGTATAATATTTAGTGCGATAAGGTCAGCTAATATATTCATTGCGGATTTATTACATGATATCGTCACTGATAGATCTATCGTAAATAGTTATAAAGGGAATAATTTTCCTGCAAACACTGTACAGTGTGAAAAGCATGAAGAATATTCGCTTTCTGATTATTTAGAGCACCATGCATATGAAGTTGCAGATGGCTTTGCGATACGCGCATCAGCTGAGAAGGTAATAAGCTTATTACCAAATGCTTTTCTTGAAAGAGTGCCGTTACATAGGGTATTAGAATTTTTCTCTACTTCTCCATTTGAATCTGTGGAATATTTCAACTTAGGACCGCCAGATTTTATGCAACCTTATTATGACGAAATATATGAGAAGCCTCACACAGTTATGCATATGGTTGAAGCTATGTTAATGCCGTATTATAATGTATTATTTAAAGGAGAGCCTGCGGCTTGTGAATATGCTGAAACATTTGCATCAGTTTGGGATGATTTTTTGTTTGCAGCAGACTATTACAACATGCCGTTACAATTTGTAAAAAACAAATTTGAGGATCAAGGTATTTTATACCAAGATATATTAGTTACAAATCACACAGATCATTGGATAGATGGTGAGTTATAAAAGTAAATAGTCTATCCCTTGAATTCTAAAACAATCTCTTGGAAAATGCTTCTACCATCTTATCACATAATCCAGGAAATAACTTAGAAAACATCACAGAAAACGTTTTTGAGGCAAGCTCAATTTCAATATGAAAATCTACCTTTGTGTTATTCTCCGACACTTCCCTCAACTTCCAAGAAGTTTTTAAAAATTGAATAGTGGCAGATTCAAGCACCTCAGCAATCACAGATGCAACACTATATTTCACCATACCATTCTGATCATCCTCAATTACTCTTGGTGGAGACAAAAGAACTAATGAGGAATATTTCTGCGTTATAAAACCAAAACCAATATTAAGATCAGCAACTAATTTTTCCAGAATAATAGCATCAGACTTCTTATTACGCTCTATTACCTCTCGAGATATTATTTTACTCGCAGAACACCAAGGAATAAACTCATGGTACTTTTGAATATCTGATATCAAGCGATATACACTTTCTATATCACTATCTAAGCTTATTGTTTTTTGAAAAGTATGCATTAAACATTTTATTGCAAATTGACTAAAAATTTTTACTAAACAATGCAGTAACAATCACTACTTCGCAAATGCTTCTTCCCATGTTCCAGTGGTTGCAGCCCTTGTATACTCAGTCACCCTATTTTCAAAAAAATTAGTATGCTCTGGAGAATTAAGCATTTCGTCAAGCCAAGGTAACGGATTTTTCTCAACATTATATATTTGAGTCATCCCAAGCTGTTTTAATCTACGATCAGCTATATATCTGATATATAACTTAATATCACCAGATGACATACCTTCTATTGCGCCATCAAAGCCAAATGCCAGATCTATAAATGCATCTTCATGATGAACTATAGTTCTGCACGCTTCGTATAAAAATTCATGAAGCTCAGGTACAAAAACTTCTGGATTTTCATGTACAAAAGTCCTGAAAAGCTTAATTATAGAGTCTGTATGCAAAGTCTCATCTCGCACAGACCAAGTAATGATCTGCCCCATACCTTTCATCTTGCCAAATCTCTGGAAGTTAAGCAGCATAGCAAATGAAGCAAAAAGTTGCAGTCCTTCTGTAAAAGCACCAAATACAGCTAAGGTCTTGGCTATCTCAAGCTTAGAATCGACATTAAAATTTTGCATATAATCATACTTATCCTTCATTTCCTTATATTTCATGAAGGCCTGGTATTCAACATCCGGCATCCCTATAGTATCGAGCAACTGAGAATAACCATCTATATGTATTGTCTCCATATTAGAGAATGCAGCCAACATCATCTGCACCTCTATTGGCTGGAAAACTCTGGCATAATGCTTCATATAGCAATTATTCACCTCAATGTCAGCCTGGGTAAAAAATCTAAAAATTTGAGTAAGCAGATGTCTTTCATTCTCAGTCAGCTCATGCTTCCAATCCTGAACATCATCTGCCATTGGGACTTCCTCTGGTAGCCAGTGCAATTGCTGCTGCAGTTTCCAAGCGTCATACGCCCATGGATATTGAAATGGCTTATATATAGAAGCTGATGATAAAAGTGACATGTGATACAAGTAAATTTTTTAGTTAATGAAATAATGCAAATTATAAAACAATAAAATATAGGAGAGAAAACTTGAAACACTAAGTATAGTTGCATATTCTATGTATGATAAACATCAAATGCATGAGCTAAGCATATGCCATGCTTCAAATAATATAAAGACACACTGTAAAATTCGATTTCTTTTTTCATTCTCACCAAATTGTTTAGGCAATTATACTCCTACTATATTTCCGCTGCAAACAAAAACAGTAATAATTTTACTCCTAAATGAATGAACGCAAGTATATAGGCTCAATAAACTTGATATGGCCACGATTTGCAAAATCTATCATGTTCGAACCCACATTATCATTGATAATTTTTTCATATGACAATAACGCTAAGCCATTTGCTGTTGGCATAATAACTTCTTTTAACCCATTGTGTAGTGAGTCATTACCAAATACTTCATAGCGCTGCGCAACTTCATTTAAGAAATCTATATCTACAATACATGGCTCCATAATTGACTTAAATTGATCTTCTAAATCAATCGTATTTTTAATACTGGAACTTATAAAGGACTGACAATAAAACTTGTCAAAACTTGCGTTTAAAGCAATGACCTTGAGTGGAAACTTCTTTGTATTATATTCTGACTCAAAAGCAACAACCTCAAGTGTACTGAAATATATCAATGGTATTTTAGAAACTATACATATTCCATATGCAGCAGCAAGACCTATCCTCACTCCTGTAAAGCCACCTGGCCCAATAGTAACAGATATATAATCTAAATCACTATATATTAAGTTTGCTTCGCTCAATAATTCCTCAATCATTAGTAACAGCCTTTCTGCTTGCATTGAATAACGTTCTTCAAGCTTTGTTATATGTACACTTCCGTCTATCAACAACGTCACTGAGCAAGTACCAAAACATGTATCTAATGCTAAAATTTTCATAATAACCAACTCAATTTGGAAAGTGTTATATGTAAAAATACAATATACAAATATGTTATAGGATGCTTACAAATGACAGACTTCATCATATGAACACAGGAACTGCTGGAAAAATATACGCTAGAATTCAAAAACCAACGAACTTTTTTGTATTTAGCTAATATCAAAACTGTTATCTGTACTTGATCAAAACATTACATTCGCAAATATTGCCAATTTCTACCAAGCCATGATAAATTACTCTGCTATATAGCGCGAGTTGCCAATTAATATGAAGCATCTAAGCTACTAATTACCGGCAATGTGGATAAATAGATCTTTCATAAAATGACAAGAATTTGTGCGTCGATTTTGTGTTCGCAGCTCCTCATATATACCAAATATACTCTTGTCTTGCCGTATCTAAATCTTCTACCACTTTTTTGCCAGAAGCTAGTTTCGAAAGAGGTCTATTTTCATTTCCAAGATAAACTTCAGAAATTTCATCCTCAAGTCAACTTTCATTATATCTTCTCTGACAGTAAAACCAACTCAGGCGACTTGCAAAAATTGTATTATAACGATTATCTATTTTTTAGGATACATTTTTTGCAAAATTCTTAACGTTAAATAAATATTACTTTGCAAATCTTTATATACTTTTATCCTTAAACTTTTCACATCATTTCTAATCTACACTAATTCTTCAGAATGAACTAATTATACTAACGCGAATTAGCAACTATTTTATAATTAGTAACTCGTCTAAATATGATGCTGTTAACAGCACGATATACAAAAATTGAACCAGGAGCGATTTACCTAAAGTTTTTCGAAATATAAAATCAATTCAACTATTTCTGCATGTTAGACATGTTGCAGACTTACACTAAAGTGGCAAAACTTGTATATACACATCTTTGTCTTGTTGAAAAAATCTCCCATATATTTAAGTTATTAATCGGCAACTCAAGTGGTGCATGCAAGTTAAATAGCAACTCTTCACTTTACCTGCAGTATATAACATTTTCAGTCGAAAATAATATACCTTCAAAACTCCTAAAGTAGTTCAGCAAGATTATTCGCAGTACTCTCACAAAAAAATCTACGATTTATTTTACTAGACGTTTTCAATTCACTCCTATTACTTAAAAATCTAAGAATTATATCACATATCTTTGCCCTACTAAACTCATCTTGAGGAATCAAGATAGCCTCCAAATTATCACGAATAAATATCGCATTATGGAATTGATGATTATCAGCTGCACTTGGAAATGGCACAAGTATCGATTGCTTTTGAAACAAAATTAACTCAAATACTGTTGCTGCTCCAGCTCTTGAAACTATCAAGTCATGTGTCGCAATTTTCCTCCCAATATCTTTAAAGAAAGTGCTTAACTCAACTCTTGCGCTTGTTTTGCTATAAAATTCATTAACATTTTCCATATCCTCTTGCCTAACCTGCTGAGTCACTGCAATCTGTTTTTGCTTATCAAGCGGTAGCAAACTAATAGCACTTGGAAAAATATCAGAAAATACCTTTGCTCCCTGACTTCCACCTATTACTAAAATAGAAAGAATGGAGTGATCAGCATCACTTTCTGTTTTTCCTAATATAGCACTGCTTTCAACTTCATCACCCGCAACAAGACTTGGGGTTGACTCTGCCTTATATTGTGTACTTCTTGCTATGTCAAGCAGCTCAGGCCGCATCGGCAAACCAGTTACAACAACTTTATTTAATACAGTACTTGGCAATCCAACAGTATCTGGAAAGGAGACAGCTAAACTCCTGCAAAAGTATGAAATTATCTTATTAGACTTTCCAAGGACAGAATTTTGTTCATGTACTACAACTGGAATCCTCATTAAAAAAGCAGCAAAAGCAGGAGCCAGAGACGCATATCCACCAAAACATACAACGCACCTAGGCTTTATAGCAACAAACAAATGGAGCAATCTCAAGCAATTCACAAATAAAAGTAAAATCTTTATGTATGAAGACAATAAAGTTGCCGAACTTACACTAAAGATCCTAAAAACTTTCGATACATCCACAATATCTTTTATAAAATTAAATCCTCGATCATCTATTGTAAATACTACATTAAACTTCTTTTCTATATGGCGCGAAAGAGCTTCAGCAGGATATACGTGACCACCAGTTCCACCTGTTGCGATTACTACCGTATTTCTTTTATCAGCTTTCATTTTACCATATAAGGAATTTGTGTTTCTATCCAAGCTATTTTGCCGTCTTTTCTACGGTATACAACACTTATCATTCCACTTTCTAAGTTAATGAATAACAACGTAGTTAAATCCATTAAATCCATATGCATAACAGCATCACTCACAGTCATTCTGAGTAATGGAGATTGTCTCTCTGCTACAACGATTGGACATTCATCCAAAACTTCATGATCACTTGCTGCAAGCACATATTTAGTTGCCATTAGTTCATCAAGCACTTCAGGATCTCTAACACTGCGCACTTTGTGCTTATCCTTGAAACGCTCTTTGTATTTTTGCAACTGCTTCTCTGCTTTCTGTATCGCACCATCTACACTATTATACGGATCTGCATCTTCGTTATTACTTTTTATTACAACGCCACGTCCAGTACCATCGTTCACTATAACGTTCGAGTGAAACATACTGTTATTTTTAGAAATTGTAACATGAGCACTAATTGCGTTCTCAAAGTATCTCTTAACTCTGGACTTTAGGCTTTCTTCTACATGAACACGCAAGGAATCACCTATACTAATATGTTTTCCGGTTATTATGACTTCCATCTGTATTTTCTCCAAACATTAAAAATCTTTGATCACAAGTAGTATATATTTGTCATACTTTTCAAAATTAGCGTCTTTAAAATGCTCCTTATGTATTTTGTATACAACACAAATTACTGATTAATAACTAAAAGTGTATGGCAGATTTTTCGACAACACAAAGAGATACATATATACAAATTTTGTCAATTTAGTAATGACTTACAACATATCTGCCATACAAAGATCGTTGAATTTATACATTTTGAAAATTTTAGGAAGGTCACTCCTGACTCAATTTTCGCACATATCTAGAGGAGTTGCCAATTATTTTATAATTAACAATTCGCGTTTCTTAGCTCTTTTTAAAGTCTAAGTTTGTATGTACATAATAAAGTATAAATCAGATGTATACTCTCTAAATCAAAATGTATTGATAAAAAATAACACTTTTTAGCATTTTTAGTAAAGCAAGCTTTATTCAAACCTTATCTTAAGACTTCATTCCTTTGAAGATGCCAAGAGCTTGCGCAACCATAGCACTTGCATCTCCTGTATTAGAAGGAATGATAAGAGTATTATTCTCCTTAGCAAGAAGTTTAAATGCCTCTATGTATTGTTCTGCAACTCTAAAAGCTGCGGCATCAGATCCACCATTATTCTGGATAGCAGCAGCAACCCTTACTATGCTTGCTGCAGTCGCATTTGCAATCATCTCTATTGCTTCAGCCTCACCCTTTGCTCTGTTCACTTGCTCTGTCATAATAGCTTCGGAACTTAGTACAACTTCACACTTTCTAGCCTCTGCAGAGTTAATCGTTGCCTGCTTCTGCCCCTCAGACTCCATTCTAAC
>JABFOX010001664.1:0-12562 GCA_022817665.1 Axea sp. ZL-2020
CACTCATGTTACCTCTTGTGTTCGATGTTATGTGTGGTGATAGAGCGTGTGTATTGTAATTATTCACTTTTTATTTATATTTTTAAACTATATTCAATAATTGTTTTTTTATTTTCTAGAATTTACTTTCTTTTTAATTTTTTTTTTTTTTTTTTTTTTTTTTTTTACTCCACGTACATCAAATAAATATAATATCAAAACAACAGAGAACTTAATAATTTTATTATCTTATTGTTACTAATCAATTCATTCATGCTTCCATTGTGACATAATGAATGTTTATAGTTTCTTTTTCGTGTTAACACAGTGTATTTATTGAATACTTTTGTACATTATAACTGCTAAAAATTTCCTGTGAATCAAAAAAATTTAATCAATTTGTATAGTTTGTTCCACATCACTGCCTGTTTGTCTTGTAAATTTAGGAGAAATTTTGATGACGCTGCAAAACTTTATATTGAGTATTTTTTGACGGGGTACGATCATGCTCTTCTTTCGTTCGAATTACTATACAGTTTCTTTCTAAAGAAATTCTAAAGCAGAAAATATCCGTAGAAAAAATAATCAAGCAAGATGCAATAATCCGTATGTGTGCATTCGACAGTCAGGAATTGCTTCCACAAGTGTTCGGAAAATGCTGAAGATACACAAATTTCATCCATGCTATGTATTCTTGCATTAGGAATTTCATGTTGAAAGTTTTCAAAATGGAGTGGTTAATTGTCATAACATGAATTACTGCAATGTGGACAATTCACACTGGATTACTAAAATGGAACGTCAGTGTCTTTAGTGTGTTACTTTTTGGTAAGAATACTTAACGGTAAATTTATCATACCACATTTTCTTGGCAATTGTTTTGTTAATAAAAATATCAAAATCGAGCTGCCACTGTTGTTGGAAGACCTTGAGTCTTAATGTTCAACAAAACATGTAGTTTCAACTTGATGATTGTCATCATATTATTTGATACTAACACGTGAAGTACTTCATTGGGATTACACTTATCGCTGAATTTGTAACATTTGTTAGGTAAACTATTCTTTCAGAATGTAAATTAAATCCCATCCCCTCAGATTTTTTTTCTATGCAATTACCTAAAAAATAACATTTATCAATAAACACTTATATGTATTTATAATATATATATAAACTTTATAATGTATTTCCTTTTAATATTTTGACCGCGGCTCATTCCCCGAGCTGTGGTCGTAAAATATTGTGCACATTTAGTTGTTTAATAAATAAAATAACTGAATATTTTTAAGACATGTTGATATCTATTGATGTACTATTACACGGTGCCATCAAATTTGAATAATATCATCAAAAATGCATTTTTACGTGTTTTGTCAAACGTAATTGCTAGTTGTACATTGTATCCTGGATAGATAAACACAGGAGAAAATTATAGCACAATTACGTGTCTCGCACGACATACGTTCGTTATGCTGATAAGTTGGATATATCACATTTTCTTCATGACCTGAGTTAAATTGATTCTGCAAACATGCCGCAATTATCTAACGTACATCTGCATGTCATGTTGGCACAGCCAAAGCAAGATGGGAAAATACCTCTGTCTGTCTCGACAGACAAAATCAATGGAATTCAATTCATTTTGACGTTTGCGAAATTTCACCAATTTTATACTAAAAAACAAAATAAAACTTATAAAAGTGTGTATAAGCGAAAAAATAAATAATAAATCAATATAAAAAGCAAATAATTTTTCTGCTCAAAAATGTATTTTTACCTTACATTTCAAATAAAAGAAATCATAATTAATTTCCCTTTTTTAAATCTAGAAAATACGTTTTCACGATTTTTACTTTTACACTTAATTCAGCCGTGTTCTATACTATTTTTATTCTCTTTCATACCCAGGTTTTTATTTTATTAACAATAATATAGCAAGTGCTTGAATCGAAACGTCAACAATAATCAGATGCTCATCTCAATGCTGTCAGCGCAGTACCGTCGAGAAACCCCTCTTGAAGCCCTTATTCTCGTATGTCTAATATCATCAGAAAATAAAATTTACAAATACAAATACATTTACTTTATTCTTTAATTATATTCATTTACACGCTTTGTAATAAATATTTAACACAGATGCCATTTCTAGTCAATAATTTATATTTATTAATGAGAAAAACATGTTTAGAATTCAATTATAATATTTATGCAAATCTATCATTTTCTTTTAGTTATTTTGCAATATTGAGTCTACATTTAACGCTGTCAACAATACTTACATTATTGTTATAAAGATAATATCCAAAAGGCATGAACATCAAAAGGCATCTAAGTCAGTGACTTATATGAGTCTATTTGTAAAAAAAAATTTGTCATTTAAGTTAAAACAAATATTGAGTATTTTAATATTCTCCTTTAATTAAACGTATCTCCAGTTTAATTTTATTCTTTTTTGAATTAGGTTATTTATTATGTTTATTTCAACATTTCCAAATTCAAATGTAAATCAATAAAAACAGATCAATTTCAACAGCGTTGATAAAGTAGAAACAAGAATGGAAATGATTGATAATTAAAATTATAATTATGAATTAATTTGTTAATAAAATTACTAATTAATTTGAATATAACTTCTATAGTAGTTTTACTATGAATCAACATTCACATTTTGCAAAATAAGCTTTTGTTTGAAGTATCTTTATCTCTTTCATACATCGCACTTGTCGCCACATAGTGGCGTTTTTAAGAAGTTCATTCTAACCAAACGAAGAACGCCTCTCTTCAGAGTTTATGTGAAACTATTAGTATGATAACAGAACCGGCTTCACTGTGTATGTTGTATTTCACTTTGCCACGCGACAGTTTTGTCTGGTTTTGTCATTGCAAACAAGAAAGAACGTATACAATTCGTTTTTCCAATAAAATACCTGAAAACCGTATAAAAATCTTTAGCTAAGATGTCGTTGATTACAGTCATTGGTAAACTGTTTCAAGAATACAAAAAAACAACTCCAAAAAAGCTCAAAATAATTGATGCTTATTTACTGTATGTGTTTTTGACCGGAGTTATACAATTTATTTATTGTTGCCTTGTTGGACTTTTCCCATTTAACAGTTTTCTCAGTGGATTTATCTCCTGTGTGTCTTGTTTCATTTTGGGAGGTATATCTTTCTTCATATTTTGCATCTCTTTATGTAATGTGTTTTATCGAATTAAAAAACTCACTTGACTTGATAAATCAATAGTTTTAATGTTATTTTCTTTTTTGTATACTAATTAAATTGTGTTAAAGATTAAATGACAAATTTTATCAATACACTTAATTTAATAACAAGTGTTTTTACATAACAAAAAGAAAGCGTATATTTGGACATGAAAACGCTATAAACAACACGAAAAAAACAATTTTATGTTGTCAATATTGTTTATAAATTAGTTGCTTTTTTTATAATAAAACTAAAAAATTTTAATTATTAACCAATATTCCATAATATATACGAATTTATATTTATATTTATTTAAAATAAAAATGACTACATTTCATTTACCAATGTAATTGGTAATATGGTAAAGCATTTTTTGTTTTTATTATGTTGCGTGTCACGTTTTTGTGTCCAAATAGATACATCCATTACAAAAATACCATATATGTTATAATTAAACTTATGAGAAGTTTTTTCTTTCACTTAATTAAATTTGGTTTCAGTTTGTCTACGGTTACAAGTTAATCCACAAAACAAATCTCATTTCCACGGCATCAGTCCAGAAAGAGGATTTGCAGATTTTATCTTTGCACAAGTGATTCTCCATCTTGTTGTTATGAATTTCATTGGATAAAGTCAAATATTTTACAGTTTTGTACATTTATGCAAATATTTACAATACTTTATAATTTTGTATATGTAATTAAATTATTTCTAAAATATACAGTGTTGTAAATATCTTCATCACCTTGAACAAAGAAAAAAAATTATTTTATTTATTTTTTACTTTTAAATTATTTAATCTTGTTCACTATTGTTATTAAATTTATATTCAAATTATGTTTGATATTTCATTTAAATTATTAGGCTTTAGTTAGAAATTGAACTTACAATCTTAAATGTATTATTTTTTTAATTATAAATTTATATTGCACTGGAAAATTGTATTAATACAGAAAAAAACATGTTGAATAATTTTAGTATAATTTAATAAACACTTTTTACATTATATTATCTACATATTTCTAGGAATCTTAATAAATTATTTGTGTGGTGGCCAAGCCCATTGTTTTGGTGGTGCTTCTTGAATTAGTGGCTCCCATGGTTTCCACTGTAACATATTGCGAGCCAAATTTAGTTCATTTGTAGCTTGCAAATAAAGCTCTTCAGCTTGACCCATTCCAATCTTTTCCTCAACATCTTTGATATTTGGTGTCTAAACAAAAAATATTTGTTTGATTAATTACACCGTAGAAATATTATTTATATACAGTTATATATTATAACTTACTAAGGCATACATATATATCTTTAGTAAGTTAATTTGTATAAAATCTTAATCTAGTTTTTACAAATGGATTTTTATTTTTAAATAAAAAAATGTTTCATTATTACAACATGATCCTGATCATAATAATCTATGTGATTATTCAAATATTAAAATAAGTTTCCACTTGAAATTCAAATTTTAACAAATAACTATTTTTTACCCTTAAACACATGAGCATAAATAGAAAATATAATATTTTAAATATTTTGAATTGAAAATTATTCAACATCTAATTTAGAAACAAAAATCAGAGAACATTTTTAAAATTATTTGAAAATGAAATATTACATTTTTATATAAGTTTATTTACTTTAATTAAACAAAGAAATTACAAAAATATATTTAAAAAAAAAGATGATTTTATAAATACATTTATAAATGAAGAAAACAAAAAAAATATAAACTGGAATTAATTCAGATAAAATCAAACTTGTTTAAGTATACTTACAGTTTTAACAATCTCCAATTTGTCTTTAATAGATTTTTCAGTGCGTTGTCTGTATGCATAATCTTGTGGTAGCTTGCTTAATATTCTTAAGCATTTTTCATAAGCTCGAATCAAAGATCGATGGGGGTAAGCATCAACTGCAAGACCAGTTAAACCAGTGCACTGAAATAGAAATTAATAATTATATATAATATTGTCATGATTATTACTGATTATAAATAAATTCATATATATGACTTTATTTTAATTTTTTTATTATTAGTATATATATTATTAACTATATTGTATAACTTTAATTAATTAATTACATATTAAATATAATAACGAATTATCGGAACATTTATATGTTTTTCTAAGGGTATTGTTACAAAGTACAATTTTATTCAACCACAAGTTATTATAACAAATTCTTATATATTTACGACTAATATATTATCATATATACATTACTAGGAATGATTTATATTTATTTTTACAAAAAGTAATATAAATTTTCATTTATATCTAACCTTTTTCAAAATTTGGGCCATTTGATATTGTTGCACTCAAGACACAGGATTTCAGAATTATGTTGTCTAAAACACTGTAATAATAAAAACAATGATCTTTTTATTAAAGCAATACGTAAACCATTTCTTATTATTTTATACAATTATTACTTAAGAGATGAAATTAAGAACTGTTCATCATGCTTCAGAACATCAAATTAGTGAATATGCACAGTTTTATCGATTTATTTGCATCTTTTTTTAACTCGTTAAATAAGAAAAAGACAGATATAAAACAGACTTTGTCAATACCAAAAAATAAACGTCGAAATCACTTTTGAATTGATCTTTCTTGATATCTTTTTATTTAGTAAATAAATTAATAAATAAATTTCACGGAATCATAAATAATTCAAAAAAGTATGCAATTAAAATTGTGTGAGAGGAACACTAGCGCCACCGTGGGAGTCCTTTTATTTTATATTTCGTATCTGATTATTTATTACTCGTGTTACATTATCTTGTGAGACTCGTGTGGAGCTTGTTTTCTTTTTATTTTTATATTATTTTTATAATTCAAATATTTCAAAAATATATTAACTTCGATTATATTTATAACAGAATCCATTTACAAGGATGATAGGAAGAAAGGATGATGAAGGAAATCGTTACACATTTGTAAGTCGAAGTAGTTTTTAATAGCATAAACAATAAAAACAAGTAAATTATAATTATTTATTTGTAATTCTTTTATGCAGAGTGAGGAAGATTTGCCATATGAAGAAGAAATTTTAAGAAATCCTTATTCAGTGAAACATTGGCAAAGATATATTGATCATTTAAAATCTGCCAAAAGCTCGAATTTGAATATAGTTTATGAGAGAGCATTAAAAGAGCTTCCTGGAAGGTATTTAAATAATTGAATTAAATTTAATTATGTTTATTTTCATATTTATTTAATTTAGAAAATTAGGTTATGTTATCATAATTTTTTTATATAGAAATATTATAAATATAAGTAAAAGTTGTGCATAATTATGCTTAATATAATTTTTGTGAAATATTGTATTTCAGTTGACATGTATTTTGATTGTTTTTCTTATTTATTTTGTATTTAATATAACAAAGCTTACAATAAAATATATTGTTGATTTATGTTTCAACAGCTACAAATTATGGAACAATTATTTGAAGCATAGAGTAAAACAGCTAAAAGGGAAATGTATAAAAGATTCGCTTTATGAAGATGTGAACAACGCTTTTGAACGAGCTTTGGTGTTCATGCACAAAATGCCTCGAATTTGGATGAATTATTGTACACTTATGACAAGTCAATGTTATATAACAAGAACGAGACAAATTTTTGATAGAGCACTTCGAGCTCTTCCCATAACTCAACATCACCGAATTTGGCCTTTATACCTTGAGTTTCTGACAAAACACAATGTCCAAGAAACAGCAGTCAGAGTTTTTAGACGTTATTTGAAGGTAATCATATTGTGTTAAAATAATTTTAGTAATTATATAAATCAGACTGCTTTTTTATATTTATTAATTTTAATAACATGTGTTTGACAACGTTCATTAAATGTTATTTAATAAATTTTACAGCTTGCTCCAGAAGAGACTGAAGAATATATTAATTATTTAATTGATATTAAAAGACTGGATGAAGCAGCTGTAAAACTTGCACATATAGTTAATCAGGATGATTTTATATCTAAATTTGGCAAGTCAAATTACCAGTTGTGGAATGAGTTATGTGATTTAATATCAAAAAATCCACAAGACATAAAATCACTTAAAGTAGATGCAATTATAAGAGGTGGTTTGAGAAGGTATACAGATCAACTGGGACCATTATGGAATTCTTTGGCTGAGTATTATATTAGAAGCCTTTTGTTTGAAAGGGTACATTGTTTAATTAAATGTTCAGGGTAATCATAATTGTAAAATAAGTATTATTCGGTTTGTTTTATTTTTAATCAATTTTAATTTTTCAAGGCGAGAGATATATATGAAGAAGCAATACAAACAGTCACAACCGTTCGAGATTTTACTCAAGTTTTTGATGCATATGCTCATTTTGAAGAATGTCATTTAAGCAAGCAAATGGAAGAAATGGCTAAAATTGCAAATCCGACGGAAGAGGGTAAACTGATTATTAAAAACAAACAAAAATATTTTTATAAATTGTTTATAATAATTTTACAATTATAAATATTAAATATAAAATGAAACAAAGAAACGATGGAGATAATAAAAGATCAAAGTATATTTATTTATTTACAAAACTAAACAAAATTATTATTTTATTTTGTAATTAATTTATTTTCATTTGATATTTATATTTCTGTTTGAATAATTTGAATCAAAATTGTTTCACTTTTAATGATCACTTTTTATGATATATTAAAGAAAAACTTAAAGAAAAACATGTGCTACATAATTGTTGTATATTAATTTTACTTCTGTAATAAAATAAATGTGCATTACTAAAAATAATAAAAATTTACAGATGAAATTGAGTTAGAATTAAAACTCGCAAGATTTGAACACCTTATAGATAGAAGACCTTTATTGCTTAATTCTGTTCTCTTGCGACAAAATCCACACAATGTTCAAGAGTGGCATAAAAGAGTAAAATTATACGAATCTCAACCACATGAGATTATCAATACTTATACAGAAGCCGTGCAAACAGTGCAACCGCAGTTAGCAGTAGGAAAATTGCATACTCTTTGGGTCTCGTTTGCTAAATTCTATGAAGAAAACGGACAGATCGATGATGCAAGAGTTGTCTTTGAAAAAGCTACCCATGTCGCCTATACAAAAGTTGACGATCTTGCCTCAGTCTGGTGCGAGTGGGCTGAAATGGAAATCCGACACAACGAGCATGAAGCGGCGCTGAAACTAATGCACCGAGCGACTGCGATGCCTTCTCGTAAAGTTGCCTATCATGATGAAACGGAAACCGTACAGATGCGATTGTATAAATCCTTAAAGGTTTGGTCCATGTACGCAGATTTGGAGGAAGCGTTTGGCACATTTAAGAGCTGCAAAGCAGTTTACGACAAAATCATCGATCTAAAAATCGCTACCCCACAAATCATTATTAACTATGGTGTCTTCCTGGAAGAACACAACTACTTTGAGGAAGCCTTCAGAGCTTATGAGAAAGGAATAGCATTGTTCAAGTGGCCAAATGTTTACGACATCTGGAACACTTATCTTACAAAATTCCTTGATCGCTATGGGGGGAAAAAACTCGAAAGAACGCGAGACCTCTTCGAGCAGTGTTTGGAGCACTGTCCGGAAAAGTACGCAAAGGCACTATACTTGTTATATGCTAAGCTAGAAGAGGAACATGGACTTGCGAGGCATGCGATGTCTGTCTATGAAAGAGCCACAAAGGCAGTGTTACCAGAAGAGAGATTCGAAGTATTCAACATTTACATTAAAAAAGCAGCAGATAATTATGGACTTGCTAAGACTCGCGAAATTTATGAGAAGGCAATAGAGGTCCTCAATGACAGCAATACAAGAGAAATGTGTCTACGCTTTGCAGAGATGGAGACAAAGTTGGGAGAGGTAGACCGTGCGAGAGCCATTTATGCTCATTGTAGTCAGATCTGTGACCCGCGAGTCACGTCAGAATTCTGGCAAATATGGAAGGAGTTTGAAGTGCGTCATGGCAACGAAGATACGATGCGCGAAATGTTACGAATAAAGCGCAGTGTGCAGGCGATGTACAATACGCAAATTAACATGATGTCTGCACAGATGCTAAATAACGCGGTTGGGCAAAACGAAGTTCAACCAGATGCTATGCGACTTTTGGACGCAAAAGCATCCATGGGAGCTGCTGCTGCAATTGCAAAAGATGGTATTAATTTCGTACGTGGAGCTACCGAAGGACCGAACAAGAGGGAAATTGGGAAACCAGAAGTCAATAATCCTGATGAGATTGACATTGATATGGATGACGATGATAGTGAAGATGACGAAGAAGCTGGTATAAATGGTTTGTATATTTATTACTTAAAAAATAAAGTTTCAATGATTTGGCATAGAGTTGGTTATGGTTTTAATATAAATCAGAATTATCTATCGATATGATGATTAATTTAAAATTCAAATATTTATTTGAATACAGGCTGTCTATGTTATAATTTTCATATTAATTTTAATCGATTTGCCAACGATTTTATAAATTTTGTATATATTAATGAAGACATTAATTTTATATATGAGTTTCAAAAATATATTGTCTCTCTGAATAGAACATGTAATTGAACTTTCTTAAATAATTGTAATTGTTAATTTTTGTTGTATATAATATACATTTCTTTCATCTCACTTTATTTTAATTCTCAGTAGTAGTTTTTAAATTATATTCTACTCTATTACAAATATTGAAAGAAAACAAAATGTATTAATTACGCTTATTCTTACAAATAATTGTAAATCAATTAATAAAAAGATGGCTCCAATACCAACATTTATTAAACTTATATAATAATCAATATAACAATATAAATAAGCAATAAATGTATTTCATATTAAAAGTTGCTTTATAATATTTTTACTTTTTACGAAATTTTATAAAAAACAAAAATAATTAATTAAAACTTTGGAAAACATAATTAAATTTAGGTAGAAATCTTATTTAAATGATTATTTCAAATTTATTGATTTTGATGTGTCAAAATAAATACATTTTCAGGTAATAACCTGAAAAATATGACTATGATGGATTACAAAGTTATCTAAGGAATAAGAAAAATGAATGAATCATACTTTAAAAAGTTTTTCACAAGAATAATTATAAACTTATTTAATTATATAAATTAGATCAAATTGATTAAATAATTTTTTTTTTCAAATTTTAAACGTTAATTAGTGTGATTACAATTTTTTAATTTAAATCTTTTTCAAATAATTATTTTATTAACAACTTTCTCTCAACTCTCTCAACTCATTAATCTATATCTTGTTGCATAATTTAGAAATTTATTCTGATTCACAATATAAACAATATAAATTAATCTGACTCGCAATATAAAATAAAATTAAATGTGTTTATATTATATTAAGTAATTTGCTTTATGTTTCAGATATTCCTATCGAAAAGCAACCTATTCCATCTAAAGTGTTTGGCGGTTTGAAAAATCCTAATGACGATGAGTAAGTTATTGTACATAAAAATTTTTGTATATAAAATAATTATAAAACATAAACTTTGTATTACTGATTTACACAACCTAACGTGTGTAACAATATAACAAAATATGTGCATATCTGAGCATTTATTTAAAATTGTCAAATTTGTGTAAAATATAACCTTTGTTATTGTTCGATGTTTTTAAACCATTTAAAATATTACTCATTGTAATTTATGATTAAATTTTAATTTTTAGAATATAATTACTCATAGTTTTTCAAACAAAATTCTTATTATTTTTCAAAATGTTTTTTACAACAAAAAATTGATTTAAACTATAAAATTTTCTTTTATTCAGATTTTTTACGTTAATATTAATGATTATAAAAATGTTTCATCCTCTATTTTTAAAATAATTTAAATGTAGAATATCTATTTATTATCAATAGAATATTACATTTAAAAAATGTAAATGTTTAAAGTAATAATTAGTTGTTTGTGTTGAGAAGCATTTATTTAATTCTCTTATTCCTATGAAAAATTTTCAAAACAAAAAATTGATATTTTAAAATAAATTGTAAACGTAGCGAGGCTATTTAATTCTAAGTATAACTTATTTTAAATGTTAATCTTATTTTTTAAAACGATTTATCAAGAAAGAATGTAATGAATGCATCCCGTCACAAACTATTAATTATAATTTCAAATATTTAGATTTTAATATTTGTTTACTATGTCTATAATAGTCATTCTGCAATATCTGAATAAATACATTGAATTTTTTTTTATTCGTGTTTCGAACTCGAAAGTTTATTGCCTTTGTCGACACAAGAATGCCATTCCTCCCGGTTTCTTGTCCTTTTTATGCTACATGTCCCGCCCATTGGAGTCTACGCAATTGTATTATTTTTATTATGTTAGATGAGTCGTATAGTTCGTGTATTTCCTCATTATGTCATTTCCTATATTCTCCGCTAATTTCGTCTTTTCTTGTCTCGAGAATTTTCCGTAGTAACCATGTTAGTGACCATATTACGCACCCATTTAATACTACCAATAGTATTATTGTTTTGTATATCTGGATTTTAATCTTATGCGATAAAAGTCGAAATTTAAATAATTTGCTTATGGCGTATAAACACGCGTTCCCGGCATGTAATCTCTTGATTTCAGTATCGATTTCATTATTTTCCGTGATAATTGTACCAAGATATTTAAATTCATTAACTGATTTAAACGTTAAGTCAGGTACTTGCCATCCCGATTTTCGCTCTATCGGTATTATATAACTATTATAATTTTTAAATAAAAAAACACCATTACAAGTTTCAAATAATTTATTACTTGAATCTGAATTTGCATTTTCGACTCGCCGATGTTCTCTAAGTTTGCAAATGGTACATATGTAAAGTTAGGCACAATTTCAACACTTATGCGGAAGCACATAGATGTACTCTGCATAAACCTATACTTTCCATGATTTTATAAAATCATGAAAAAAGGAACTATTGAATGATTAAATTCATTTTTTACACCTTTCAAATTTCTCGATTATATTATAACAACTCCAAAACTTAAAATACATTCCTTTTTCATAATTCTATATAATTTCTCCTCGTATGTACATTTGATATTTTATTTTCACTTATCTTTTACCCTAGTTTTATACTGAATTCAAAAAGTTTGATACTCGGCGAATCACTCGATTACAAAAACACAACCGTTTCGCCACTTGAACTGTTTTAAATATTATTTCATTACGACAATATTTTACTCAATCAACCTTGGCTGTATTTCATCAAAAAACATTGCAGAACACACTAGATATAAAAACCACAAGCGCAATGTTTAGCAGCGTAACACAGCAAAGATGATTTTTTTAATTTGAATTTAAATCAAATAATTAACGAAAACAATTTTTTAAACAGCATAATATTTTTATTATGACA
>JABFOX010001665.1:0-12561 GCA_022817665.1 Axea sp. ZL-2020
GTAAAATTATTATTCGACATTTTTATCAAATTCATATTAATGTATAATCAATTATTACACTAGATTTTAACCGTTATTTATATAAATTTTGTACAATGTTTGGCTTAATGATTCTTTATAAGATTTAAATATATATACGCATATTGTACAATATTTATGAGAATCTGTCACAAATTTTAAAGGTATTAATACATTTATAATCACAAAATGTTTATAAATGCTTAGTATTGCATAACCCACATTACACATGATATTAAATTATTTTAACTAGACATCTAATGTTGAATCTCAATTTAATCAACTACTGCCAAATTTACTCATATCTAATACTTGATATTATATTACAGCTAATATTAAATTTAGCGAAATTTAATTTTTGTTGCAGATATAGTTACATTTAGATTAGATTAAAAAGAGTTATGCAGTACGTTATCGTTACATAAAAAAAAGTCTTTAAATAACAGATTTTTGCACAAATAAAAAATAAACAGTGGAATTTTAATTATTTAATAATGAAGCATTAATGAGTAAGAAATATTTTTTTGGTTCCTCTTAAATATATTAAGTTATACAATAATAATTGTATATTTTTAATTTATTCGTCATTAACATTTTTGTAGTAAACTACCGAGTTGCAGTAAAAGACCTTTTTGTACTTAGATGGTGTACACTTTTTAATAAAGTAATATACATCAGACGATATCTGTTTTAATATCAAATTTGGAAGAAAGTCGTGCTTACTTTTCAAATAATCTTTTTTGCACCAATATTAGTTGATCCAGTATTGGTTTGCTAATTTCATTCGAACATTCAACTTTTTTTTTTGGTAAATTTTTGCAGATGTAATTCATACATTCATTTATTAATATAAGCATTTTTAGCTTCGATTTATACAACCCTCCTTTTTCTTTTGCGCCACTACATACATATAATCAGTTTTTTAAATTAAAAAATACATTTCATTTGTACACAAATTAACTGGAAGTGATTGAAGGAACTAAACGTTACTAATAATTTCACAATTATTTTCCGGCAGTAATAAGAATATTGCAAAATTATTGAAGTTAATGAATGTATGCTCATTTTACAATTATTATAAAATAGATTTGAATGTTCTCCTATAATCGAGGATGCCAATTCGAGAATTTTGTAGCATTCTTACTGCATTCTCACGCTTGACTAGATGTGTCAATAAGAAAAATTTACCGAGAAGTCCTTCGAAAACTGTTATTACTCGTTGAAATTGATTTGGTCCAATTCGGACATCGAAAATCACTGTCTGCTTGAAAACTATAGACTATTACAGGGTTTCAGTGGCATATAATGCACGTTACGACCGTAACATTTATCGACTACTCCAAAGGTTACTGTAATTATTTTAACATTACGAAACTTTAAGTAATTTATGCCAGAATCGTCACACATCAACTATGGATCAATACGTTAAATAGTTTTGCTGACAATTCTTTCATTTCGGTTATTTTTACGACGTTGGTAAAGCCCGATATCAATACGGTATTTACAACTTTAAAGCTATTGAAACGAAATTGTATGGAGCAATCTCTAAATGTCACGATGAAAAAGACAGTTTTAGGCACATTACGCAAGTGAAAGTTGACGGTATTTCTGGAATAAAAAATGCATTAATGCATTTTGAGTCTACCACTCGACAATAACGCACTACATAATTGAACTGCAGATGCTATTTTTAATATAAACTTTTGTTTGCATTATCAATGAAATTTTCACTGGTAGTCTTGAATCCCGGAAGGCGGTAATTTAAAATAACGAAGCAACAACGCAATCAGAAATTACTGTACTAATCAATTTTAACAAACCACTATTATTCGACCTAGAGCTTAGGCTATACACTCACAGGTCGGCTAATTGCGTGCCCAAAATGTTGCCAAAACGAGGAAAAGAGACAGATGGTAACATTAATTAAGAATCCCAAGCGCGAGGTAGATGTTGGCGTGAAAAATTTATCTACTCTTCTCTGTTCAACTTTCTACTCCGTCTTTCGTTATCCTGATTTATGTTAAGCATCATAACTATTTCTTATGGCGTCGGTAATGAAGGCTACGTGAAATTCATTTAATCATCCATTTTATATCATGATAATTATGAGAAACGAGTTCTTTGAGATAGATTCCAAAGAGAAATTTTAAAAAATGAATTTGTTGTAAAACTTCGTACTGAAAGGTGAAACTGCGAATCATATTAAATAAATATTTATCGTCTGAAAAATAGATTCAAAGTGCACTGATATTTTGGCGATTAAAAATGCTTAAATTCAGATAAAGTGTTTACGGGTTTTTAAGTGGTCAATGACGGTTATTACGAGTTGCTTGTAATGGAATTATTTAATTGAAAGTTTAAGTAATGCATTTATAAAGATGCAAGAATTTTTTTATTTTTTTTTATATTGTAACCCTGTACGAACGAGCGCCACAAATGTGTAACGTTACAAAAGCATTGCGATATATACAAGGTCATATGTTACAGATGCCTGACGTTACACATGTGTAATATTTGAAAAAGTTTGATTTATGTATCACTTACACCATTTTTATGATGGATATGTTCAAAGTGGATATTTAATACACTAATTGCAACTCTATTAATTTCTTTCCTGAATAATTTCATACTTCTGTCCATAAAGGATTAAATATGATATCCGCAATGAAAAGTTCATGGAGAGAATTATATCTTTTTATAAACATATTTGATACTATAATTGAAATCTTACAAATATTTTATACAGTTATGCATCATTAAGTCTATTAAATCATTCAATTTGAAAACTCTTTTTTAACTATTTTATAAATCATAAGATGATACATGTATGTAATGATATATATAATTAGACAAAAAATACAAATTTGTTATTTCATAGATGTGTTTCAAAATGTCAAGTATTAAGCATTGTTTAATTAGAAATAATTGGCAAATAATTCACAGTTGTTAAAGTTGAAACTCTCAGTCATTTTATTAATTATATGAGGTAAACTCTATTTCAGAGAAAAAAATTCAAGTTTGTGACTTTTTTTACTGAATAAACTGAAAGTATTAAATAATTTGTATAATGCATTTGTATAAATTTATGTTGAAATTCATATTTTAACATATTTTCATTTAACTTAAAAGTAAATAATATTATGAAAAAAAGTACCTTTAATTTAATTGAACAAATATAATATTCTTTATAATGTAGAATTTCGAGTGCATTGAATTGACTGTATCTTTTTTCACAAGTTAAAAGCACTTTTTCTATATGACATCATCTGGATATCATAAATTATAACATCACATTTAACTCTATTTTTCATGCTGGCCATTTAATCTTGCTACAATATTTGATCGATAGTGCATACACCATTTTTTATTTTGAACATATAAATAAAGCTGGTGCGTACTTTTATTAAAATTTTACGATAATTCTTAATTGGTTATTATATCAAATTTGTAATTTTGGAATTATGATCATAATTTCGGTACATTTCATGTAACTTATTCCTTTATTCTGTATTCCTAAATATCATTTCTGTTTAATTTCTCAATAGAGCAAAGATAACATTAAATGCAAATGAATAATGCGATCTCATGATTAGTGATAATTATTTATTTTATTTCTGATTTATCAATTTTATATTTTACTTAATATTATTATCTATCGTATTAATGTATTTATCTGCATGACTTCTCAATGCAATCACTTTTAAATTATAATAAAACGACAAAAACATGTAGTTGAAATAAATATAAGTATGACATGAATTTAAACAGTCCACAAAGATACATTATGATCAGTTAGTTTATAACAATTATACATTACTTGATAAGGACCTACAAAGGTCAAAACATTGTGAGATAAAATAAAATAAAATAAAATAAAAAAATATTATGCACAACAAAAAAGGACTTTAATTTTATTTAAAAATCTGATAACTATTCAGTTAAATTGGTCGTTAAAAATGATATGTTGTATACAAGTTTTGAAAAATAAATTGATACTAACTTTAATTAAAAATAATTTTTTCAGTTTATATTTTACGGAACAATAGAAATAATTTCTACTTTCGAAATAATTCCATGACATTGTTCCTGCGTTATGCTGAAAGCAGTTTTTTAATTAAAGCCATCATGCATGTTCAAACCAAATTTTTTTTTTACTAAGATTAACTCTCTATAAGGGGGCACCCTTTTTTTCGTTTAATCTCCCGAAAAGTACGGTAAATCGAATTGTTGCGATTACAACGCTATCTATCACGAATCAGAAAAAATATTTCAAATAGAAGCGACTTATTTTTTTTTATAGGGAATCCATATTTGCAATAAAACAAGGGGATTTCAATTTAAAATTTCAAAATTGTCACCTATCCCCACCCTCTAGGGTGGGGGTGTCTGATCGAGTTAGGCTGTCCGAGTTAGATTGAATGAGCTCCCCAGAGACTAAAAACTTTTATCCGAAACTTTTTTGATTTGATGCGCAGTTTTCGAGATCTTTCGTTGTGTCAAGATAAAAGTCTCACTCTGTACAATATATATTTTCTGTTTCCTACATTTTACTATATAAACTTAAACAATATGAATTTTAAAATATTTTCTAATATGGAAAGAATAGATTGAATTTTTCATTATAATTATTGCATTCAATTATGCAGTTTTATTAAAATAGAGGTATTTTTTATTTCTAAGTACAATTGTATTTTTAAAATGCTTTGCTCATAAAATGAAGCTTTAATTTTACCATTTAAATATACAGTTTGTGCAACTAATTCACAAACTATATAACCTCCGTTTAAAAAAAAATTAGATTGGGGTATTCCAAAATAGTAATATTAACATCTTAAAAAAATGATCCTAATGAAATCAGTCGTCTTATTCATATTGGGAAAACGTTGTTTGATTAAAAGTTGTGATGTTTATGTACAATTTCCGTTGGTTTTTTAATCTGTAATTTTTAAGGGGTAAAACCATAAAGTAAAAAATTAAATTTTAAAACACCCTAACTTTGTGAAGTAGTATATAGTACTTTTAAACAAAGTATTTCAATTTAATATAAAAATTTAGTAATTTTAAATAAATATTAGTAAATTTATAGTCTGACGCGCATCTCCAATGGTTATCCCATCAGGTTACATTTTTTAGCAAAACTTTTATCGACATAAATAAGTTTTATGTTAACTTTTTTTTATATCAGTCTCTGAATTGACTTTTAGCATCTTAAAACAACAGTTCGAAAACACTGTACTACAGATATAAATATAAGAATTGCTTTTAATAGCGAAAGTTTAACAACCGGATAAGTTAATAAGAAAGCCGATTAAAAGAAGTGTAATTGAAATTCTTTATCTGAACATACAAATTAATGTAAAAATGTCAAAAAGTGGGGTTAAAGTACTTTAAAGTTGATTTGTGTGTATTATTTCTTATAAAGAATTTATAAAGTAAAGTTTTCTTAAATCAAATATGTTAGATGTTACACATTTTAAAAAATATGAATAATAATATTTTATAATATAAATAAATGACAATTTTGGCACTTTATTTTGAGTTACGGAATCTTGATTGAGGCAAAATGCCACATGAGTATTTGATTAGAATTAAAAATTTATAAAATTCTAAAGAAAATCTTGATTGAAACTTGAGATAATGATTATTTATTGGTTATTCTTACAAATACTTTAATTAAATTTTTCGTATTATATAATTATTGATATATTACATTTAATTAAATTAAAGAAAATTTTACCATTAAATGTAAGATTGTATTATTTTATCTTTAATTGATGGTAACTTTTTATCAACTGCTATTTTTAATTAACATATGTATTAAAAATTAAAATTGTACTTTCAAAATAACTTTAAACATTAATAATGGTAATTAAAGGAACCACAAAATACAATTTTGTTAATTTCGGGAATCTTTGTCGTCTGTTTTTGAATGGATATTTGCAACTGGTTTACATCTATCAATCAGTTGAAAGGGTAATTTGACGTAGTAGACAACATCAAAGTGTGGTAGTCTTATAAACGTATGCGGATTAAATTCGGGTTGGCAAGTAATTAGGTTACGCCCAAATGAACGTCTATTTCTCATGATAAATTAGGTATTATTCAAGTAGTTAATCGTTCGTATCTCCCAGTTTAGAAATCAATCTTAAAGAAATTTAATATTATCATTGATGTTTTAAAATTCGTAATGTTTATATATTATAACGCTAATTTCGCAGGGTTAAATTTATTAATGGTGTTTATATGAAATTATATATTCTATAGATAAAGTTCTACATTTTTTATATAAAATATTAATTTTTGATTTCTGAGTCAATATTTCTATAATGTCTATGGTGAATTATTTTCATATTAAATAATTACTGGTAAAATATTTTTTTTCGGTACAGATATACTTAAAAAATGTTCATATCGGGAATGAATTTTTTATTTCTAGAATGTTGACTTCTTATTAAATAAGAATGAAATACATTAAATTGAATATTTATTAATACTCACACAACATTTTTCCTATTCTGTCTAAATTTCTAAGTTCCTAAATTTTCCTAAAAAAAGTTATATGATGATTGCTATATTGTAGAATGAAAGGGGCAGGATTAAAATCAGAATAAGTATAGTCGATATTATTAAGATTCGAATTAATAATAGAATTACAAAATTTAAAATATAATTTGAAAAAATAAATTAAATCTGGATACCGTGAACTTTAGGATAAAAATAACAAAGCTTTTAAATCCACACAATCTATATTGCAATGTATATTATTTAAGTTTATGGTTTTTTAGTGGTAAATTATATTATAAATGTAAAGTAAAATTCAATACAAATTTTATTAAATTTTCTGATAATTCTATCTACGAAGAACAATGTCTGTACAACTATAATATATAACAGCTTTTTTTGTAATGAACTTTTGGCAATATTATAGATGGAATAATTCATCTAGGATAGCGAGCAAAAGTTTGAAATGTTCAGAGATCTACTTTTATATAATCAATGAAAACGAATAAAATATTCTATATTGCAAGAAAAGTGCACTAAATATTAATTATTGAAATTATTCATTTAAATATTTATTTCAATATTAACAAAAAGTATTCGTTTATTTTAAAGTAAAATATTACATTTTAAATTTAGTGTTAAATTAAGCTTTATTTCATTGTAATAAACAAATATTTATTTTATAAAAATATATCCTTATCTGCAATTGGAACAAATATATATGAAATATTAGTCATATGTTTCAGTGTATTGGGTGTATCACAAAAACCAAAGAAATGATTTAAAATTTGTACCCAAAGACATGTGAATGTTGCTGTTTTTATTTTAAACTTTGTTTATGAAACACAAATTGTATATTTTTAGGAAAAAAATGTTACTCTTTTATATACAATGATATAATTCTTTATAATTATTCGATGACTCATTATTTCATTATGGATTATGAGGTGTAATCATAACATAAAATATTTCTCTTTTAGCGAATACAAGTGATATAATATACAATTTTGTTAATTTTTGAGAATAATCATAGGTTGACATAAGTGGTAATTTCTATTAGAACTGTTTTGTAATTATAAAACTATATATTCTAATCCCTTTTTGACAACGTAATAGTATAAAATGATTTTAATTAAAAAAAAGAAAACACACACAAAATAAATATTTGGTATACTGATTAAATAAAAAAAGTATTTTGTTATATCAATAAGTCATACTTCTGCTAATGATGGTGACAAATAGGATTTTATTTATTTCGATAAACGAAGTATTAAATTATTAGTTTGAGGAAAAAGTAGTCCATTATTTTTTCGTTAAATGGCCGTAGTGATATCTAGTAAAATATTTATCAAACAAATTTAGACTTGTGCTTGTTGATAAAGAGACATTTCGTACTATAAAAAAATGTTATATAATTTTTTGATTGGTCGATTCAGTTGTGGGGTATAGGTTGTAAAAAATGGAGGTTGAAGTGGAAAAAATTTGGTATTTTTATCATTTTGCATTGATTAAATGTAAAAATGCAAGCCAGGTGGTTGAAATTGTAAATAGTATTTATAGTTTTGATACTGTCACAGCCAATTACGCAAAATTTTGATTTCGTCGATTTTGTTTTTGGTATTTTCGATGTTAAAGATTCATCTCACACAGGTAAGCCCGTCGTTGAAAACCGTCGATAAAATCATGGAAATGATCGAAGTAGACCAGTATATTAGCATTCGTACCATTGTCCAGAAGCTAAAAAATGATCAAAAACAGTTTTAAACCATCCGCATAAAGTTGGATTCAAAAAAAGTTCTGTGTTTGGATGTAACACGAATTGACGGAAAAAAATATAATGGATCGAATTTCTATCTACGAAGCCTCAGTTACGAAATCGACCCATTTCTTGAACGAATGGTGACTGGGAATGAGAAATTGATCACACACGACAATATTATGCGAAAACGATCGTGGTCAAAGTATGGTGAAGCGATTCAAACGTTGGTGAAACCAGGACTTGTGGCATGGAAGGTTTTGCTCTGCATTTGGTGGGGCTGTATAGGAATCATGTATTATAAGATGCTTTCACACGGAGAATCACTAAATTTGGATCCCTACTGTTAACAATTGGACTGCTTGAAGCTAACGATTGACCAGACTTGGCCAATAGGAAAGGTGTTGTGTTCCATCAGGACAGCGCTAGATAACATTCGCCAAAAATTTTGAAAGCTTGGTTGGGAAGTTTTGTTGCATCCACCTTATAGTCTGGAGCTGGCACCGAGCGATTATCATCTTTTCTTATCACTGCAAAACTTTCTGGATAATAAGAAACTGGCATCAATAGATGATTGGTCCCAACTGGGACCAGTGCTTTTATGAGAGAGGTATCATGAAGTTACTTTTAAAATAGCAACAAATTATAAAACAAAACGGTGCACATTTGACCTAAATCGGACAATCCGAACCGTGTAAAATAGAAACTTGAAATACAGGCAAAAATAATGGATTTCTTTTTCTTCAAGCTAATGTTATGTTTTATTAAATATTAAACTTGTCTTAAATAATAAGAAACAAATCTTAATGAATTACATAATCAATCAAAATATTAATAATTTATTAAAGTTGTTCTTTACATATAAACGATAAAAATCTCGGTTGAATGCACTTTGTGCATTAGTATTATAAGTTTATATCAGTAAGTAGTTTAGAGTGAATAGCTAGCAAAATATATAATTAATTGAAAGTATAGTAGTTCGTTTTGAAGTGTTCTATTTGCAACAGAAAATATGAAAAAAAAGTTCAGAAAAAGTACTCATGATTTATATGTATATATAGCAAGTATATAATATTTATATAATTTCGATGCAAACTGACTTATTCTTTTCTGAAAATATTATCGTTATTTTTTTATCGTTAATGTATCTTTTAAAAATACAAAATGGCATAAATTGCAATAATTTTGCTGTAATGTAAATTACCAGCTGTAAACATAAATATTCAAACGAGATGCATAATTAACAAATTTTATTATTGTTAAATATTATACAGTGAATTTTATAATTTATAAATTACTGTAAAGTTTCAAATTATTTCTTTAATTACAACACGTCAAGTTATTAATGTTAGATATAGCGTAAATATGTGTTTTGCATCATGACTTTATTATGATATAATAATTATTCAGTTAATTTAATCAATTTTAAATTTCAACTGTAACGCTACGAAACTTTTGTATATGACCGATAGAGGTGATATATAAAGATTTGACGCGAATAATAAGTAAAATAACAGTAATAATATTTACTGAATTGCATATTAAGTTTTGGTGTTTTACGAACATTTGATTTTAGAATAAGAACATTTGATGTAGTAATTTCTTGAATAATATTTGGTTGTATTTATATTTTACATTGAGACATTCTTACATGGGTAGTATGGATCTAAAGAACTTATTTTTACATTGTTACATATTTAATATAAATGCAGAATGAATTTCGATTAATACATTATATTTATTATATACTTTTGCAATATTTTATATACTGCTCAATTGTTTGTAAATATGAATACATCAAATGAAATTTATTATCAAAGTATTTTTAAACAATAATTTTTATTACAATGGCCATCTAAAATTAGTTACGTCGTCAATATTCGATTGAGGGCATCTTGATAAGTTGTAAAAAATTAGGTTCAATATGTATAATCTACACTGTAAATTTAGAAAAGTTTACAGTAAATATAGATTACTCTAATAAAAATAAAAATATATCTTGAATATATAATTAATATAAAAAAAATAAAAATATATTTTGCGTATGTATGCCAATTATATATTGACAATATCTTATTTATATATGTACAGTATTTTTCTAATACATTTTCAATCTATTTCTAATATATTTCCACACATTCTCTAAATATTCTCAATCCATTTTATTTGATATTATTTGATATCATCTGATTTAGATTTGATTTTAGATGATATTATCCATTATATATGATCACGTTATTAAAAAATATTCTTAATTACATTCAACAAAAATATTCGATTTATTCAACTAAATTAGGTTTTTATTAATCAATTTCTCATGGTTTGTTGTATCTTATTTGACCAAAAGATCTCAAATGGCTCTTCTATATTTGAATGCATCTTGGAAATGATTTTTAAAAATTAATTTCTATTTTCTCTTTATTTTATCGGAAAATTACTTTAACATTAAACAAATTTTAAAACGTGTCTTTCGACATTTTCAGTAGAAAACAGTGTTAAACAGTTTAATTAAATCAATGAAAATGTATATTCCTTTCTTGTTTTACTTTTGTCAATTTCTTACAGTTTCAAATGCAGTATTTATTTATATGTACTTAAGTGAACGTATTCTTTATAAATGTAGAAGTTGATATATAACAGTTACGTGAGTTCATCCGACTTAAGATAACATTATTATTTAGTGAATATGGATAGAAAAATATTTATTGATTATTTGCATAAGTGTTTATTTTATATGAAGCAAAGATTAATTTCACACGGTATAAGCTCTAAAAAAATTAAATCTTATGACGTAACATTAAAAATTTATATTATACGGTATTAAAGTTAAAGAAAATTGTATACTAACACATTAAAAATTATTACTTGTTATAAAAGTTTAGGGCATTTTTCCTAAAAACTAGAAATTGTGTTATCAACTGTAGTAAAAATTGATTAATAAATACTTCACAGTTAGGTATATATCTTTGATAGCCATACATTACGTAAACAATTTATATAAATTTGATTTAAATCTATCTCTTCAATTCGACGCATTATTTACAAATAAATTTATTGATAATTTGCACAAATATATATGTTTATGCAGATTTTTTAAATCTCAGTTTATTATTTTAGTCATTAAAATCAATAAATCGTGTCAATTAAAGAACATTAAATTAAAAAAAAAACAATAAACAATAAACAAATAAAAAACAAAAAGTCAACAGCAATAAATAATTTTATCATTTGAAAATTACTGATGAAGTACATATTTTGCATTCGAAACAATATAAATTTATTATTTTTATATGAGTATTACTGAATTTCATATACAAAATGAATTATTTGTTTTAACAAATGAATATAGTTTCCTGAAATTTTAATAAAATAATTATATTCCATAATTACAGTTGCTTTAGTTTTTTAATTAATTACTATTCACTTTTAAAGTGGCTTTCCACTTATTCCAATATATAATATCTATATAAATAGTACAGCTTAATCAAGAAGGAGCTTTACGTGCAATTTACATACATCTGTCTGTTATAAATATTACATTTTACTATTATTGTCAATAAAATCTTTTAGTTTTATGAAAATGATACCAAACTGCTGTGACAATAACTGACAATAATAAACGTTTTAAATTGTTATTTACTTTCTATTTTTTCTCTAAATAAGAGAAGTGTAACAATTTTTGCAATACAGGTTATATATGTATTAAACAATTAACTTAAAATATGTCTTTGTAAAAAATGTCAAATTCATGTTAAAATTGAAAAAGATTATTTAAAAATTATTGAAATTATTATCATAGAATGTATTTTACACAATTTATTTTATCGATATGAATATATGTATATACATATTAATGATGTATTATTAAAACATTCAAGGTTAGTTATGTTTTATAAAATATTTGTTTTTTGTACAGTTGCAATGTAGTTACTCTAGTTTTAACTAACTAAAAACAATAAAGTTGATGTAATTAATTTATTTGATAACATTTATTACATTAGATCTCATATAATTAAAAAAAAAAAAAAAAAAAAAAATTTACAAAAATAATAATAAATAAAATTTTGTATTTATTTTTATATAAAATTATTTATTTTTTTGTTTTAATTTTTTTTTCTTTTTTTTTTTATATTATTTTTAATTTTAATTTTTATAATAGAATTTTTATTTATTAAAAAAAAATTTTTTTTTTAATTATAGTTTTATATTTTTTTTTTTTTAAATAGATATTATATAAAAAAAAAGAAAAAAAAAAAATATTTATTTTATTATATTTAAAATAACAT